>JAOXNR010053739.1:0-13672 GCA_028571225.1 Parsonsia alboflavescens | reverse complement strand
TGGAAATAAAATTTTAATATTTAATCCCTCCCCCCCACCCCTAACCCCCAAAAGAAAAAAAGTATACTTAGTTGATTTAATAATATTTGGGATGATAAAATAGTTTTTTTTTTTTTCTTTTCTAGAATCCCTTAACATACAATTTTTTTTTTTTTGTAAATTTATTATACTATTTTTCTTTATTCTATTTGTTAAATAAACTAATATTATACTATATTTTATTTATAATAGTTAATTGAATTAAATATTACTTTTGTACAATAGTAAATTTAGTTTTAGTTAAAAAATTTTACAAAAATTCTAAACTTTAGCATCCCAAAAAAAATAGCATTCTTATCATGTGGGCCAAAGGCTCACATACCAGATATTAAACTAATAAGAATATCTACCGCACTCGATCTTAGCCAAAAGGCCAAGAAAGTTTTGAGTCTTTAAGACTATGAAAAGTCAATTTTATACACATTTTTCTTTATTCGAGCTTCTTAGTTTAATGATATGGGACAATAGTTTTGTTTGAAAACAAAACTAGCCATCGCTACAAAATTGGTTTAATTACGTTGTGTTTTGTTTCAAAATTTGTTGTAACTCTTCTTATTGATTTTTTAAATTAATTTATAAATTATAATGTAAGTAAATTCTATGTTTTGAATTTATTGAAGATTTATTATTTTTTAGTTTAGAATTATTATTATTATAATCTTTTTTTATAACTTGATTTGATACTATTTTGTTTCAAGTAAATGTATTAATCAGTATCGTTAAAAAAAAAATTTGGACACATAAAATATAGTTTTAAACCATGATATATTATTGACTTTTTAAATTAATTTATAAATTATATTGTATGTAAATTCTATGTTTTGAATTTGTTGAATATTTATTATTATTATTATTTAATTAAAAGTATTATTATTATAATCTTTTTTTATAACATGATTTGATTATATTTTGTTTCAAATTAATGTATTAATCAATATCTTTAAAAATAGATTAATCAAAAGGAGTTTTAAATTTGAAAAATATATCTTGAAAAATTGAAATAGTAGACAGATAAAGCATAGTTTTAACCTATAATTTATTGTTGAATTTTTAAATTAATTTATGAATTATATTGTATGTAAATTATATGTTTTGAATTTATTATTGTTTAATTAAAAGTATTATTATTATAATCTTTTTTTATCAAATACAATAACGTTTCTTTAATGCAATATTATCTAATTAAGAAATCTCAAACTTTAGAATTCCAACAAAAGAAATATTAAAAATATATTTTTGAAATAAATCATTCAAAAAATGATGATTTTTGTAATATTTTTATTTTGATTTAATAATATTTGTGAAGATAAAAGATTTTTTTTTCCTTTCTTTTCTAGAATCTCCTTAACATACCATGTTTTATTTCTAAATTTATTATAATTTATTCTTATATAAATTTGTTTAAATATCATGTGAGCCAATGATCCACGTATCAGATATTAAACTTATAAAAACATATATTACACTTGATCTTAGCCAAAAGGCCGATAATGTTATGAGTTCTCTTGTGTTGGGCTTCCTCCTTTTATACAATCTTCAATCTCCTATTGTTTCGTAGACTGCCGTCATGGGGAAGGCTATGATTTTTTCAAACATTTCTATGTTATTATTATTATTATTATTATCTTGTTGTTACTCTCTCTCGTTATTACCTCTTTTCTTGAAATATTTTAACATTTATCTTGTTAGAAAGAGAAAATAATTATACTATGGATACTACTTTTATATATTAATATAAATATAGATTATTATTATTATTTTGTTGGGACTTTCTCATTATTATTTCTTTTCCTAAAATATTTTAATGTTTATCTTGTTAAAGATAGAAAATAATCATTTTTGTTTTATTATTATTATTATTTTGTAGAGACTCTTTCGCAATTATCGCTTTTCTTTTGTTGCAACTCTCTATCGTTATTATCTATTTTCCTAAAATATTTTAACGTTTATCTTGGTAGAGAGAGAAAATAATCAATTTACATATAGATAAACTTTATTCTAAGCATTCATAAAACGACACTTGCTAGCCTTTTGTGATTTGGGACTATTTTTATATATTAATATAGATTGAAAGCATATTCAAGTCAGAAATTTATTTTATTACAAATAAATAAATAAATATTAAAGCCAAGAAACAACAACCCTATAGTAACTAGTAAAGTGATCTGAAATATTAAATACATAGGAGTGAAACAGCGGCCAAACAAAGTTCCTTTATAATATTGGTTTAGAATTTTTCTTTGCCGATTTTTTGAAATCCTAATTTGATATATGGCAATTCAAACCGTAACTTTTAAAATCTTCCAATCTCATCCTCAACAATTCTCATGAGCCTAAAATTTATTGAGATCTTAATCGTATCAATTAATCACTTAAGGATAATGAAATCAACAAATTCTAATCATCAAGAATTAATTTTTCTATCAAATGAAAATGGGTAGTTCAAGGTTGTGATTGCATGTTTTTCGATCATTTCATAATCACACAAATTCTAGAAAATATTATCTTTTAACCTTTTTCTTGATCTTTGTATTTTTAAAATATTTGTTTCAATTCTTCTTTTCAAAAATCGTCATTTATTCTTCTTATAATATTTCAAGGGAGAGCAAGATATATTGAAATTTTAAAATATTTCAATATATATTATGCAAAAACCTCTGCATAATATACGACATTAGAGTTATTTTAATAGTAAAAAATATTGAATTTTTTAAATAACTTTTTTTAAAAAAGAAAGGGGGGGGGGGGGGAAACAGGGTGAATATATTGACCGTTTTAAAGAACTTCTTTTTCAAAAAAAAAAAAAAGAAAAACAGGGTGAATCTATTCCATGTGTTAAACTTATGTTTCTTTCAAAAATAATTAAAATGTCTTCCTATTTATTTATTGTAAAATTTAAAGACTGCATAATGCAGAGTAATTTTATTATATTTTTAATATTTATATTTGATTAAATTTTTATAGGAATTTTTTATTGAAAATAATTAACTTATAACTTTTAAGAAATATTAGAGTTTAATTTAAAATTATGGTTTATGAATCTAATTGTTCCTCCAAAATTGGTGCTCCCGTGAGCTTTGATTAAATAAGAGATTGAATGTCTTGTAAAACAAAAAATAATATTTAATAAATTGCATTCTAAAAGATTTATTTATTTTAATAATTTTTAATTAGTTCATAAAATAGGAAGTTCAATACTCTCTCTGTCACTAAATATAAGTCATTTTAATTAACTTTGTTTGTCACTAATTATAGGTTATTGTTGTTAGTCAATTAGGTTTTTGATATTGATGGTATTTTTTTCTATATTACCACTATAATGTTGTATAGTGAAATGGTTTTCTAATTTTTGAAGGGGTGATGAGAGAACATTTTAGGGAAAAAAAGTGATCTTAATTTTTGTAAAATGACAACTAGTGATTCATAATTAGTGACAAAGGAAGTAGTGTTTTAGAGATACCCCAGTGGGTGGAATGGCGAACACTAAGACTTTAGGTCTTGAGTTTGAATTCCCTTAAAACTCATCCTCCTGGGTTGGATCCTGCATGTATCCATAGATATCTACTGATGGCTAAAAAAAAAAAAATCCAAAACAATAGGTTTTTACATAAAAATGAAATCTCATTTAAAAATTGGCTCTGACACCTCCTTTTCAGAGGTTCTTGATATTATCGTGAGTTTTCTGGTGATCTTTTGTATGGGTTTTTGACAGTTTCATAAAATTAATGATGAAGTTTTAGATATGGCTTAGAAATTACTATGTTTGTCACTAAATATAAGTCATCGACCATTATTTTATGAAAATTTGTTGATTTTTTTTTTTCATTCTAAAATGCCCTCTAATCTCCTTTAAAAAAATCTGAATACCATTTCACTACATATTATTAAAGGGGTAATATAGAGAAAACATATTCAAATACGTAATTAACTAACAACAATTACTTATAATTAGTAACAAAAAAAAGTTAGATAGAATGACTAACATTTAGTAATTGAGGGAGTATAATTTTCATTTGTTATTATTCATTACGTAAGGTTTTATTATATATAGGGCTTGTAGTCTATTTAGTCCCACATATTTGGATCAAATTATAATATGATCCCACAAGTTTTTTTCCCCAGTCATTATGGTCCCTTGACATTTTATGGACAGCTGTTATGGTCCCAACTTCTATTTTCCAACAAAACACTAGTCGTAACTAGTCATTTATCGCATAGGATAACATTTTAGGAAAAAAATTGTTAATATCATCTTTACTGCTTAAATTCTAATTCATCCTTTTTTTAAAAAAAAAAAGAGATGAATTTGGATTAACAAACTCAAATAAATTAACTGGACAACCAAAATTCATTCACAACCCCTTGGGTTAGTTGGATTTTGAATAGCAAGGATGAGATGGTTAATTTTGTTCCTAAAAAGTTATCCTGTACCCATAAAATAACTGATTCCAATAAGCATTTTGCTAGAAAAAATGGCAGCTGGGACCAAAATGGTTGCCCAAAATATGTTGACGGATCATAATGGCTACCCATAATATGTCAAGGGACCATAAGAGCTGAAAAAAAAATTATGAGATCATATTATAGTTTAATCCAAATATGTAGGATCAAATAAGATAAAAGCCCTTACATATAAATAAATATATATTTATATATTTATATCTCCACACATTTATTCAACAACTAAGTTACTAAGGCCACGGGTCAATATATGTTGTCCCCACAAGGTGCACTATTTCTGCACCAAATGGTACTCATAAAGACCCAATTGACTTGGACTGTCACATTTATTCTTGGAAATTTAGAAGTCTTTTGATTATGATTTTCGTCTATCATATTTATTGCTTCATTAACTAAATAAAATAAATAAATCAAGTCAATTTTCTTGTTTGTAAGAAAAAAAGGCAGGTATTCGAAATATGAAAAATTTTAAACTAAAACGTTCAATAATATAGTTTCAAGAATCTACATTAATGACTTTATATTTTTACTATTTTTATGGATAATACTTCAATTATATATATTATTTATAACTTATACCATTAAAAAGATTTATATACAATAAATATTTATTCGAATGTTCAATACATTGTAACTTTTTGGAGTGTTATTTCAAAAATAAATTATATAATAATTAAAAATGTCACTAATAAAAATATATTAGTAAATAAATATTACAATAATAATAATTATAATTAAATACATTTAATGTATAAATAATATTGAATATACCGCGTAATGCGCTAACATTCAATTAGTTGTCATAATAATGACACATAAAATCATAAATTTATGCCAAAGCAGCTTTTTAAACAACTTGGAACCACCCCAATGGATGACTATTCATTTATCTATAAAAAATATATTTCACCTTTTTGAAGGACTATTTATTTTTATCAATAAAATTATTGACTTTATATTTACCTCACTAAAAGAGTTTTTTATTTTTCTATAAAAAACTTTTATCTCTTTCAAAATCTTTATTCCTACATCTACTACATCCCAAACTAATACTTAAAGAATAACTTTTTATATTCATATTCTTATATACTATGGATAAATATTAAATCTAAAATAAAAAACCTTTTCAGTTTTTAATTTTCTTTTTTTGTAAAACAATTTAAATTCATATTCTTATCTATTATATAAAAATTTGTTGAATTTAAAATTTTAATAGTCATAAATAAATAAATTTTAAATTTTATTTAACAAATTATAAATTTATTAAACATCTATTGGCTATTAACTAAATATAAATATCATATTCATGAGTTTTTTTTATTAATTATAGTTTGAAAGGGTGTATTTTTATTTCTAATAAAAATTTAAATAAAAAAAATATGGATGAAAGCCATTTATTTGCATAAAACTAATATCATAAAAAATAATTTAATTTAATTCATCAATTAACTTATAAAAATATATGTATTAACAATAGCTATTAAAAATAATAAGAAAACATTTCCTGATAAAATTTTCGAATGATCATGAATAATATAATTTTAAATAAATATTACAAAAGCAAATAATTTTAACTAAGAAAAATTAAATTTTACATATAAATAATGTTATATTTCGCACACAACTTCATCTAGTTTCAATAATCACCTGCGAGCATGATTTGGAAAAACAGGTAAACCAATTAAAATTTTTTAAAAAAAATTCTTTAAAATTACATTTATTTAGAGTTTCTCAATAAATTTAAAATCTCTCACTTGAATTTTTTACTTTGATCAAGAAGGAAAAAAAAAAAAAAACTAATCATGAAGTTTCATATCTTAGAAATTATTATTGTTTAATTGTAATTATTCGTTATGAAAGTTTTTATTTTAATAAAAAAAAAATTGCTCCAAATCTCAACCACATTTATTCATCAACCAAGTTGCCAAGACAAAATGTACGTCGACTGAAAGGCATTTTTGCAATATTCCAACTCATAAGTCTACCATTAACAATATCAATTTTTAAAAAAGAGGGTAAAATGGTCAATTTAATTCCATAATTTTTTTGTTTTGGTCATGTAGGTACACACATACATATATAAAATATATCTATGTATGATCTTTTAAGATCCTATAACTTTTTACGGATAACCAATTACGTCCAATTGTTCTGAAAATGAGATTTTCAGGCTAATTTCACCAACCTTTTTTTAAAAAAAAACTATTTTTTCTCAAGGATATTTTATGTATAATACTGGTCACCAACAGATTTCTTTGATGGCAATATATATTATGCAAATCCTCCGCATAATATACGACATTAGAGCTATTTTAATAGTAAAAAATATTGACCTTTTTAAAGAACTAATTTTAAAAAACTAAAAAATAACGTGAATCCATTCCATGTGTTAAATATGTGTTTGTTTCAAGAATAATTAATATGTCAGTCAATTTTTTTATTGTAAAATTTAAAGTAGCGTAATGCAAGGTGATTTTGATATATTTTTAATATTTATATTTGAATTTTTTTTTTTTATAGGAATTTATTTTTGAAAATAATTAATTGATAATTTTTAAGAAATATTAGAGTTTAGTTTAAATTTATGGTTGAATGAATGTAATTGTTCCTGTAACCAAGGATGTGGTCGAGTGGTTTGGAGATGAAGCCTACATAACATAGGTCGTGAGTTCGATTAGGTCTTTTGCTGCATACTCTAACCTTGATGAATTGTAGCTCCTGGCGGATCAGTTGAGGTGCATGCGAATTAGTCTAGACACCGCTACCTATACTATAGTTCTCAAATTTGAATCCAACCAATACGCATTGGAGTGTTCCCAAAGAAATAAAATAAAATGAAAGAGTTATAGAGAGAGCTCTTTATAGCAGCTTTTTTTTCTTCTTCTTCTTTTTTTGTTCAAATACTTGTATTTTTTTCTCTATTTCACAACTTCTTTCACACAAAATATTGCTTTAAAATTTTTTATATACTCCTATGAAATTTTATGAATCTTTAAAATATTATATGTTTATAAGATCTAGTCTATAAAATATATTTGCTAAAAAAACATAATAGACACATGAAAAATTTTTATCCATATCGTATAGAGTGTATAAACAAAATTTAGAACTTTTAAAGGGAGATATTGCAAAAAATTAACATTGTTTTTCCACATGATCTAAATTAACTTGACTTTTTATCATAATCAGGCCAGTTAGTATCCTAGTTAGGAATTTGTAGAATTTAAAATTTTAAGATCTAGTTTTAATTAAACTACTTGTATGTTCTTATATTTATTTTTAAATGTTTAAAATTAAATATCTTCTTTTCTAAAATAAACATATTTTTAATTTAAAAATTTCATTAGGAATATCCTTAATTAAGGATTTACATTAGTTATGCTTGAAGGTATTTTGGCAATATTCCAACTCATAAGTCTACCATTAACTATATCATCCATAAACTATTTTTGACTTTCAATGTAGGTACTCAATATTGTTTCTTAATTTTTTAAGTCCCTAAACATTTTTTATTTGTAGGATAAGTCCTTTTACCAATTCTATAGGTAATTTTTTCATGTCAAAGGACCTATGTTCCAACTCGAAAAATGTTCAGAGACCTAACATGTTTTAAAAATAGGTTGTAGACTAACATTGCAAGTTAAAATAGTTTAAGGATGAAATTTATCAATTTGTTTAACAAAAATCTAAACTACCAACTATTTTATATATTAAGTAAACTAAATGCTTAAATCAATTGCTCATGATTAAGTAAATTTATAGCTTACTGGGATTTTTTTCTTCTTTTTCAATATGAAGAAAAGTTTATCTTCTAAATTAAAATGTTTCTTATTTGAATGTAATAATTTAGATCCATTTTTCTAGTAAAAAAATGTTTTAAAAGACTTTTAAATATTTGATGTTATTTTTTTTATAAAAAGATAATATTTTTTATTATATAAATTAAAAAATATTTAAGTTGAACTAATATCTATATGTTTAAATTATTTATTTTCAAAATAAAGCAGTTAGAGAAAGAAAGAAAATAAGTGAAAAATAAAGCAAGATAGAAAGAATAGTGAAAGATAAAAAGAAAAATTATTAATAAAAGAAAAAAAAAAGGGAGATTTAAATAACTGTTTGAAGAAACGGATTAGATAAGTTGATTTAAAAATAAGCTAAAGTTTTTCATTTGTTAACTTTTTTAAGACAATCAAACTAAATGAATTTTTTTTAAAAAAAAATAAAGTGCTTTTTTTAAAATAAAAAAAAACTCATACGAACAATCATTAGAACACTAAGCACGGGGTAAAGGATAGTTTTTGCAATATTAAATATTGTTAAGAAATTTTTAATTTGTTAAGTTATTTTTGTTAAACAAATCAGTAAATTTCATCTTAAACTATTTTAATTTGTAATTTTGGTCCTTATTCTATTAGGAAATTCTGTAAAACATGTAAGTGGGAAGAGAAATTGTTATTCTATTAGGAAATTCTGATTAAATTTATATATGGGTTTGAAAAAGGCTCTTTTAGAATTATATATATGCTATTACTCTGGTAAAGGTACTTTTAACAAATTAAATCGTTACTGTCTATATTATACAGGTCTTATTTCTGAATCACTTGATCACACTTTGGATGCAATTGTTCTGGTAAAGGCCCTTTTAACAAATTAAACCGTTACAATTTTTGGGGCTTTGAATTTATTATAACACTATTTATATGACACTATTTAATAAATTAATTAAAAAAACTTACACATCTTTTAATTATTTTTTGTATATATATATATATATATATATTAACTAAATTCTAAAAAGATAAAATAAACTCCAGAGATAATTTATCTTTTAGGATATATATAAGTTTTTCATTAATGTATTGGAGAGTGTCACACAAAACTATTAGAAGATTTGGAGTCTATTTTTAACGTCATCCCGGTTGATATAGTTATTTCAATTTGTAGTATAATCCAAAACAAAATTTTGAAGAATTTTTTTTTTTCCATTGAAATCTTTGCCACATTTGTTCATCAGTCAAGAGTCAATCTCTTTGGTTCCAAATGCAAAGATAGTCACCCAAATGGATTGTGACAGTTATTCAAAAATAAAAAATAAAAAATAAAAAATAGCAGTCTGTCAATTATGATATTGGACGATAACAGTTATCTCTTCATACTGAGTGGGGGTTGCCCTAGTGGTAAACCCGCTTGGTATCCACTGTGGAATGTCTCGGGTTCGAGCCCTGCAGCATACCCCCTCCCCCGAAAAAAAAAAAAAAAAACAGTTATCTCTTCATGAAATAAATAAATAAATAAAATTTCAACCACATTTATTCATTAAAATGCTCTCTAATCAAATTTTAAAAAATTTAAATATCATTTCACTATATATCATTGAAGAAGTAATATAGAAAAAATATCTTTAAATATCTAATTAATTAATACTAATAACTTATAAATAGTGATAAGAAAAATTAATTATAATAAATTATATTAAGTGACTGAGAGAGTATTATTTTTCATTTATAATTATTCATTATGTAAGTCTTTATTTAAAAAAATATAAAAGAAAAATCTCCAAATCTCGACCACATTTATTCCAGAACCAAGTTACCAAGGCCACGGGGTCAATATTTGTTGTCCCTACAAGGTGCCTTATTTCCGCACCAAATGGTACTCGTAAAGACCCCAGTGACTTGGACTGTCACATTTATTGCTGGAAAATTTAGAGGTCTTTTGATTATGATTTGGTCTAACATTTTTATCTCTTCATTAACTAAATAAAATAAATAAATAAAATCAATTTTCTTGTGCGTATATATAAAAATATAACTTGAACTTTGGTACTTTCTTTTTGTTGGGTTTGATTGTTTTTCAAAGTCTACTTTTAATTAGGATTTTAATTTCTATATATAGTAGAAGTCCTCACTAATTAGAATTAGAATTAGAATTTTAGTTATTATCAATGTCCCACATCGATTAGGAATAGGACAAGAGTGGGTTTGAGTTATTAAATACCCTACTCCTCATTATTGTAAAGTGTACTAGTATCAAGGTGGTTAGTTTTATGTATCCAGGAGTACCTACCCATGTTTAGTTGGTGGTTCCTTCTTTTTTAAGGATGGAAGTGATTCCCTTCTTTGAGGATGATTTTCTAGGTGGGAGGGTTTGTAATTTTCTCCGTGCAAAAATTGCATAATGAAGTTGTGATTGTGTTATGGATGTACGTCTAGTTGAGAGAGTGAACCACGTTAAATTCTTGTTGTTGTGTTTTACTTTCCTAATTTCTCTCCTATTATTATTATTGTGATTTTTTTGCTACCCAAATCCCAACAATAATATCAGAGTAATCGTGGTTTATATAGTTATTTCAATTTTTAGTATAATCCAAAACTGAATTTTGAAGATTTTTTTTTCCTTTAAAATCTCAACCACATTTATTCATCGGTCAAGAGTCAATGTTTTTTGTTCCAAATGGATTGTGACAGTTATTCCAAAAATAAAATAAAATAAAATAAAATAAAAAATGAAGCTGTCTTTCAATTATAAATATCATCATAACAATTATCTCTTCATGAAATAAATAAATAAATAAAATCTCAAACAAAATTTATTCATCAAATGCTAAGTATTTTTTTGTTCCCACTGGGTGCATTATTTTTGCACCAAATGCTACGGTACTCATAGACCCAATTGACTTGGCAAATTACTTTAATCTTTTTATTAAATAATAAATAAAATCTTCTTGTGTCTATATATAGGAATAGAAATAGAGAATTGAACTTGTGAGTCATTAGATATTAGAGTAGTACTCATGGAGAAGAGAGATCTATATAGCAACAACTTTGGTCTTTCATTACTTGTATTTCTTCTCTGTTTCATTTCTTCTTTCTCCATGAAAACATACCATAATATCACCACAGATGAGCATGCTCTTCTTGCACTCAAAGCTCATATAACATCTGATCCTCATAACCTATTGTCAAACAACTGGTCCTCAACTACATCCTTAGTGTGTGATTGGGCTGGAGTTACATGTAGCTCTCGACACCAGCAGAGAGTCATTGCCTTGAATATCTCTCACATGGAGCTTACAGGAAGTTTATCTCCTCAAATTGCAAATCTATCCTTCCTTGTTTCTCTTGATTTAAGCAACAATAATTTCTCTGGTCTTATTCCTCCCGCTATATTTCACCTTCCAGAGCTACGAGTGTTAAACTTGTCATTCAACTCTCTCGATGGTAGAATTCCTTCGGAGATCGGAAAACTTAATTTACTAAAATCATTGGATTTTAATTCTAATGATCTAGATGGTGAAATACCAACGAATTTATCGCAGTGTTCGAAGCTTCAGCGGTTAAACTTGGGTTCCAACTCTTTTTATGGGATGATTCCCAAGGAAATTGGAAACATGGGGATGCTTGAAGAACTATATCTATCCAACAACAATTTGACAGGTAAATATATTCAAAAGTAGAACTTCTTTGGATTTGACATTTAGAAAACTCTATGTTTTGTAATTAATTAAAACTTTAAACGCTCTTAATTATTCGCAGCGTCATAATTATATATCTATATAACAGTTTTTTTAATTTTTTTCTATTTTTATTTGGCTAGCAAATTTTCATCAAAGATCACATTAAATTTTCACCTTTTCTAATAAAAGGGACATTAGTATTTCTTGGCAATATAATACATTCTTAATGAATTAGAAAAAGAAGGCAAGATATTAGGGCCGGGATTCATTTTTTTTCTTACTATGTTATTATTAATGTTTTAAAATTCAACATAATGATTATATTTTATAAGTTTTAACATATTAATTATTAGGCAAATAGTGAATTTCGTCCCAAAATATTTTTGACTTTGAAGTATATCTTATTCTTTTTTAACTTATAGGGTCTTTGAACATTTTTTGAGTTGTAAGGTAGGTCTTTTGGATTAAAAAAATATAACAAGGGATTTTTTTTTAGACAAAAAAAAAAAATTTTGTAAGAAAAGTCACTTTTTCCACTTAAAAAGACTCATCTTACAACTCGAAAAATATTTGGGGTCTAAAAAGTTAAATATAAATATTAAGGACCTATGTTCTAAGTTAAAAATAATTTAGGTCAATTTGTCAGATAATCTTCCAAATAACATTTCCTATATATCATAGACTTTAAATACTCAAATTTTAGGACCTAATATTTAATCATTCAGGTGAAATACCCAATGAAATTGGGGAAATGGGGATGCTTCAATCTTTAGATCTATCCAAGAACCAATTGACAGGTAAAAATTTGAAATTATCTTTTTTTGGTTTTACATTTACATTTTTTGCAATTAATTCAAACTTAAATGCACTCAATTATTTGCCAAAAATTGAGAAATATCATTATACATACATCAATGTTTTGTTTTTATTTTTGTTACGTAAGGAAATTCCACCAAAGACCATGTTAATTTTTTTTTCTCTAATAAATGGGACATCACTAGAATATTTCAAGGCCATATAATACATTCTTGATAAATTTTAGAAAGAATAGTTAAGAAATTAGTGATTAAGTTAGTAATATGAACATTTTAATATGAGAAATGTCAAAATAAGAGTGTAATTAAAAAATTTCATGGTCGAAAAAACATATTTGTTATTAACATTTGTTTGGGAGAGTTTGTTAAAAAAGTGCTTGGTTGCACAAATTTTTGAAGTATTTTTCAAAATAAAAACACAATTGGATAATAAAAGTATTCTTTTCTTCTTCGAATCTCTTAGGATTCAATGATGTGGTTTTATTAAGGACCTTTGTTCTAAGTTAAAAATAGTTTAGGTCAATTTGTCAGATAATATTCCAAATAACATTTCCTATATATCATATACTTTAATTACTCAAATTTTAGGAACTAATAATTAATCATTCAAGTGAAATACCCATGGAAATTGGGGAAATGGGGATACTTAAATCACTAGATCTATACAACAACCATTCGACAGGTATAAATTCAAAATTATCTTTTTTGATTTGACAATCAAAACGATGTTTTTATGCTATTAATTAAAACTTTAAAAGTACTCAGTTATTTGCCAAAAACTGAGAAATATCAGTATACATACATTAGTGTTTTATTTATATTATTGTTTAGCAAGGAAATTGCACCAAAGACCATGTTAATATTTTCTCTCTAATAAATGGGAAATCACTAGTATATT
>JAOXNR010053738.1:0-13674 GCA_028571225.1 Parsonsia alboflavescens | reverse complement strand
GCTTTTTCTGAGCATTTTTCATCTTCTAGAATTTGCTATGATTTGGCTAGAAAAAGAGTTGGAAAAAAACTGTGTCAGCATTTGGCCAGTAATGCAATTTTTTTAAAAAATTAATTTTAAAAATAAAATATTCATTTTTTGATAATTTAAAATAAAAATAGAGATATTTAGATTTATATTAAGAGATTGCAATTGAAAATTAACATTTGGTGGAAAATAACTTAATTTTGGTAAGTTTTACATGGGTTAGATACAAGGGAAAATACCCCAAAGGGGTTAGAATTATGTTTATCGAAATTAATTTTTTTAAAAAAAATTGCATCACTGGCCAAATGCGGACACAGTTTTTATCCAACTTTTTTCTTTCCAAATCACAGAAAAATTAACAGTGCTCAGACAAAAGCCCCTTTTTTAAAAATTTTACTATTCATGAACAGTGTAATGTGATGAGGATTCCAATTAAAAGGATCAAAATGGTCAAAGTGTTATAGTTCAAGAACTAAACAGACAAAAAAAAAACTTTAGGGCCAAAAATGGTCAAATTGCTATAGTTCAAGGATTAAACAAGCTAAAAAAAACTTTATGGACTAAAATGACCAAACCGTCATACTTTTCAAGAAAAAAAAAAAAAACATTTTTTATGCCGCCTCAAGTACTAAAAACTACCCCACCTCTCCCCATTGTTTTCTTTCTTTCTTTCTTTCTTTCTTTCCTCATTCCTTTTTTTCTTTCTTTCTTAGTGTTTTCTTTATTTCTTCCCATTCTAATTGTAGTTAGTTTGAAAACTATTTATATTTTCTCTTGAATTTTCTTCAATCTTGAAAACTACACACTAAACTATATTTTTTACTGTAATTTTCTTCTCAAAATATTTTAATTTGGAGGACTTATTACATTGGTCCATTAGATTAAATATCAGAGATTAGTTTAAAAAATATATTTGAATATGCAATATATGTACACATTTAAATATAATTTATTAAAATTTATCTTAAAATATCTTCAGGAAAAAAAATACCTTTACAACGACGTTGATCAAAATTTTCTTCCTTGTTTGTTAAAATTATTTCAAAAGCCAACGAAATACAATTTAATTAACACACAACCTTTTTTTTTCTGTGCTTTCCGCCAAAGCTTCTATATATGTTGTTCCAATTTAATTGTCAATTTAATAAATTAGTGAAGTAGTGATTACAATTTCTTATTTTACACTTGCCATAGACTTAAAACTTTTTTTTTTAAACTAGCTGTATCCAAACCAATTCGTAAGCATCTCGACTGTTCCGTTAGGAGTTACAACTTAGCAAGACTGGAGTATGTAGTAAGAGCGAGTCAAACTTACGACCTACATTATGCAGGTTTTACCTCCAAACTACTCATCCACACCCTTCCAATTAAGATCAGAGAAAAAAAGTACACCCCTCAATTTGTATCTTTAATATATGTGAAAAATTAAATTCACTATCTTCTCTTCCAAAAAATCCACCACAAACCAAAATGTGATTGTTTAGAAAAATTAAATAAAAAGATTTTCACTTTTATACTTATGGTTATTTCTTATTCCAATTTTTTAAACAGTTTAACTGAAGTTATTTTCTTTGTATTTTGACTAAGTTAATGCATTATTTAAATCTAGAGCAAGTATTTTCCTAGTAATGTTTCCAAACTCAATTTGAACGTATGGTGCACGGAATCCTTCCCAATACGACACAAGGACGGCTCCAGATCTCCCATTGTACAATTATTATCCTAAATATTTGCAAATCTGGAGATGTAAGGACTTCTCGTTCGGATTCAATTCATTCATTTTTCCGATTTTGTCCCCTCGTGCAGTCTCCCCTGGAATTCCAAGAATATGGTCAATAACAACATGTTTATGGTCTCGATCCCGACCCATATCATACGGCACTGGGTTTTTGAGTACTTTGGTTTTTCATTAATGTTAATTTACTCTAGAGTTTTAATTAAGAAGTTGAGATTTTTTATTCTCTATACGTATTTCATATTTGAAGAAAAGAAAAACTAAAACTGTTCTATCGTACTTCTTAAAAAAATATTTCCTTATTTTCTGTCCCATTTTTATTTTTTATTTTATTTCTTCTTATATTTCCCATTCCTTTTTTATTAATATTTTTTTCTGTTTTCTTTTCCCTTTTTTTTTTCTTTTTAGTTTTTTCTTCAAGTTCTTTCTTTTTTTTTTTCTCCCTTGCATTTTTTTTTAAAAAAAGTTGCATTCTTTAAACCCTCCTCCACTCCTACGCAACCCCCAGTCCCCACCCTACGACGCCTAACCTGCCGCCTCCGAGTGGCCCTTGCGTCTGTGCCTTCCACGGTTTCGTTTTTTTTTCCCTTCCTCTTATCCTTTTTCATTTTTCTTTCCCCTTTTTTTTAAGATTTTTTTTATCTCTCGTTACATATTATGAAATTGTATTTTCTCTAATTCACATGTTATCTTAATACTTTATGGCAAATAAATATACTTAGAAAATAAAATAATGTTTTTTTAATCTTCCGATGTTAAATAGAACATCATTTGCTTATTTCTTATTATTATTATTTTTCTTGATCTATCTTGATTTCATGATATTTTAAAAGGATTCGGTATTTAATGCATGGTGTTAAATAAATTAAAATTTGCTTAATTTACAGAACATAATTATTCGATTAAAATTTTAAAAATTATGATAAGAAGAATAGTTTTCAAAAAAACATTAAAAATTGCATTTTTCATCCAAACAGGTTTTAATTTTAGAAAGAACTTATAAATTACTGCACCAAACACAAAACTGCTTAACTAAAAAAAAATTTACTTTCATAAAAAATACTTTTTTTATAAGTCCATCCAAACAAGCCCTAATATAACAAGAAAAGTATCATCTCAAATATTTTATTTTATTTTTTTTTGCAATGTCCATTTCATCTCTTGCTCATGTCGACGTTTTGCTTATCCAGAAGGGTGTTGGTAGAATTCGAATTCGATACTTATGGTTTGTGCTCTCCACTTCGTCCATTGGAGTAATGCCCCGGGGTGCCGCTTAATGGTAAAATGATCATTTGTCACTCGTGTGGATATATAATACCTCGGAGTGTTGTATGGGGACGAATCAATCATTTGTCAATCGTGCGGGCATATTATGCCCTGGAATGCTGCATTAATTTTTTGAAAGAAAAATTTATTTTATTTTATATAATCACGAAAAGGTTGTTGTCTCTTCGGAGACATCCCATTGGATGGAGTGGTGAGGGTGCAGACCATAGATCCCAAGTTCGAATCCCATCAACACCATAGAACTTCTTTAAGTGGGAAGCATTCCAAGGTCTTGGGAGTTATCTTCCTTCAAGATCAGCGAGCTTGTAGCTTCCTCCTTTGTCTACTTCTTGGATTACTTAAGGTCCTTCCCATCTTTCTTGTAGCTTGGCCAATTGCCCTTGTTTGCCCTTTACCTGACCTTTTGAGGACCATTTCTCCAATTGCGAAATGTCTTTCTTTCACTCTTTTGTTGAAAAAATTTGTCACTTGCCTTTTGTAGGTTCTATCTGTTTCCATTGCTTTGTCTCTGATCTTTTCGAGGAGGTAGAGGTCCGCCCTTCTCTCCCCCTCGTTTAAGACTGAATTGTATTCAGTTAGTCTTAAAGACGTCATTCCAACCTCAACTAGCATTACGACCTCTGCTCCAAAGCATCGGCTGAATGGTGTTTCTCCAGTAGCCTTTCTATTCTTGGTTCTGTATACCCATAGTATACTTGGGATCTCATCTGGACAATCAGGTTTGCGACCTTCCTTCTCGAGCTCGGTGAGCCTTTTTTCAATGTTGAGGTTTTCGCAGAAGGTCTTGAATGGGTCACCAACGAATTGCCCCAAATTATCTAAGATGGTAGCTCGAGGAATGCCAAACCTGCACACAATATTCCTTCATGCAAATGACTGGACCTTTGGCTATGAGATTACTGCCATTGGCTCAGCTTCCACCTATTTGGTGAAGTACTCCACGGCAACAATTTGGAACGTTACACCCCCACTCCTTTCGGGAAGGATCCTAGAATATCAATGCCCCATATATCAAAAGGTACTGATGTGTTAATTGACCGATAAATTTTAGGTGGCAGATGTGATCTGCTCCCGTGCAATTGGCAGCTCGTGCACTTCTGTATGGTTTTCTCAGTGTCTGAAACCATCGAGGGCCAATAATATCCTATCCTTAGGATTTTCTTGATGATAGTCTTTGCTCCTATGTGTGATTCACATATTCCACTGTGTACCTTTTTGATGACATATTGTCCTTCTCCCTGGCTTAAGCATTTGAGCAATGGCCATGTGTATAACCTCTTGTATACCTCGTCATCTCCTATTAAGATGTAGCGAGGTGCCCATCTTCGCCCTTGGTGAGCTTCTTTTTGATCCTGTAGGAGGTCGCCATGTTTGAGGAATTTGTAGATTTGATATCTCCAATCGGCTTGATCCTCTATAACCAAACTATCCTCTTGAGCTATACTTGGAGAATGTAATTGTTCCATGAGCAGCTCGGCATTCATACCAACTACCTCTTTGTAAACTTTGGATAGTGTGTCTGCTTCTGAATTTTGCTCTTCGGGAATTTGCTCAATGAGGAAGTAGTCAAGCTTAGATACTATATTCCTTACTCTTCTAAGATATTTGATCATGTTGTCCTTTCTAGCTTCGAATTCTCCAGCAACTTGGCAGGCTACGACTTCTGAATCGGTTTTGACTTGCAGTTTCTACACTTTGAGAGCTCTTATAAGTTTTAGGCCTACTAAGCGAGCTTCATGCTCAGATTCATTATTCCAGGTTGGGAAATTGTACTTCACAGAGTAAGGGATTCTCACTCCCTCAGGGCTGATTAGTACTATCCTCGCACCTGAATTTTCTTTCTCCACGGATCCATCTATATACATGGTCCAAATGTTGTCTTCACAAGTACTGGTGAGCTCCAGTGGAGCTCTGGTGCATTCTTCTACGAAGTTTGAGAGAGCTTGAGCTTTAGTGGCCTTCCTTGGCTCAAATTCTATTTGATATCCCTAGAGCTCAAGAGACTGCTTCATTGTTCTGCCCGATAGTTCAGGTTTTGCCGAAGCTTGCTTTAGTGGTAAATTGGTTATGACTCTTATCGGGTAAGCTTCAAAATATGGCTTTAACTTCCTTGAAGTAATGATAATGAGGTACAAGAACTTCTCGAGTTCCAAATATCTAGTCTCTGGACCTTAGAGCAATCGACTAACATAGTAGATAGGGAACTGCTTATCTAACCTTTCTACTAACAGTACTGAGCTGACTGCCTTTTCTACTGCAGTAAGATTCATCTCAATTTCTTCTCCTGACCTCAGAGAGACAAGTTGAGGGGGCCTTCTTAGGAAGCCTTTCAGCTTGATGAACGTTGCTTGGCAGTCCTCGGTCTACTGGAAGTCCTTTGGCTTCTTTATGGCGTCATAGAATTTTTCCCCTTTGTTCGCCTTTTTGCTAATGAAGTGCCCCAGTGATGGCATCTTTCTTGCCAGACTCTGCACCTCCTTGAGGTTTCTGGGAGGCTCCATATCCAATAGGCCCTTTATCTTGTTTGGGTTGGCATCAATGCCTCTCTTTGAGATCATGAAGCCGAGGAATTTTCTTGCCGAGACTTCGGAGGTGCATTTCTCTAGATTGATCTTCATGTGGGTAGCTTTCAAGGTCTGAAAAGTTTCCCTGATGTCCTCGATAAAATCTTCTGTGGTCTTCGACTTGATCACGTTGTCATCTACATAGACCTCGATGTTCCTCCTAAGCTGCTTCTTGAAGACTTTGTGCATAGTTTGCTGGAATTCTACTCTTGCATTCTTCAGGCCGAAAGGCACCTTGGTATAGTAGTAGGTCCCGACCTCTATGATATATGAGGTTTTCTCCCAGTAGGTCCTCGTAAAATTGGCATTTGACATAAACGATATTTAATGTCATGTTCAATAAGCGGTGTCTAGAAACACATTATTGCGATCCAATTAACGAGAATGTTAGTGACAAGACAAAACCTTCAGTGATAAAATAACATGTCTTAATCTCTTTGTCCAAGAAGTCATAATTGAACACGAGTCATGGAACATGTCTTCAGTGATAAAATAACATGTCTTAATCTCTTTGTCTAAGAAGTCATAATTGAACACAAGTCATGGAACATGTCATACTCCTAAAATTCAATATCTCAATTCTCAGCCCCGAGTAGATTAACCAAACAGAATAAGATAAATATCTCCTATCCACTCATGCGAGCATGGCCATGCATTTCATAATCTCACTCAACCAAAAATGCTAGACATCACTCTCTTGTTATATAAGAGGGACAAATCCTATCTTGATCATTCAACATTCCACAGCACAAATTAGGACATACTCAATATATGCCTTTGTTGTCCACTCAGTTAAGAGTGACGTTTGATAATATCAAAGTATGCAATCTTTCATGTAGGAATCTCTGATGACCTCAACTCAAAAGATGCGACGTAATTATCACAATGAAATCACTTATGAGACTCATATAACAATCCATGAAGTGATTTAATGGCGGGTCAATAAAGTACACGATACTCTACATGTACTTATGTGATGATTTGATATCTCATTTCTATGATGGCTGTCATCAATCAGCACATACTAGTCTCAGCATGTTATTGATATCCTTATCTCAAAAACCACTTGACTAGGGACGTTTTAAGAATAGAAATAAACTATTCTAAGGATATTATATAATTTATTTAATGAAACTCAGATGTAAAAGTAAATTATATAATGATGTAAATAGCAGTTTTGATACAAAGTTATGCCAAGTAAGTAAAATCATCATATGGTCTTAGGGCAAATCCAACACCATTAATGGATGAAGAGCAACCAAGGAAGGAATTCAACTTGTGGATGATACAAGACATCAATGAGGAGTGTGCATTCAATGAACAAGCCCTTCGGAGCTTTGGAAATCAAGTTGGAGAGCCTTGGAAGGCTTGGGAAGAAGTTGGCACGGTGCAAGACGAGCGTGGGGCGAAGATTGCACGAGTAAGCACCAGATGGTGCAACTAAGCACCATCCGAAGCTCACCACCATACCAGCCAGCGCAGGATGCCAGCACTAGATTTAAATAGAATGTCTCCGGAACCATCCGGCTCTGGCGGATTTGATCAGGTGCCGGATGGAAGCTCACTTCCAGCTTTGTCATAATGCAATCTTGACTCTAATTGAACGATTCCACTTGTTTTCATTGACTTTTCTTTGTCTCTTAAGCTAATTTAGAGGGTTAACCAAGTCTTTAATCCTTCTTAGGGGTTCTTAGAGTTGAGACTATAAATAGCTCACTATTTGTATTTTGCAAGACAATTCATTCTACAAACAACTTTACAACAATTGAGAGAACCCTTTTGGATTACACTCCTCTTTTCATTGAGTGTTCTTCTAGGGTTCTTAGTCTAGATCTTGAGATCTTTAATGCTTGGCTAGGGTAATTAAGTTGAATTGAAGAAATTCTATCCATTAGATCATATTGGATGACATTGTGGTCAATGGTACTAGCTTGAACCTCTTTTATGAAATCTTGGGTACAACTTGGGTGTGTATTGAGTTGAATTGATGAATGAAGAATTCCTTTCAAATTTGAGATCATATCCCCACAGAGGACTGGAAAGGACCTACCACGTTATACCTAGGATTAAGTTGAAGGTATCCTAAGAAGGTGTTCTTTGGGGCAGAGGAGAAGCCTACTCTAAAGTAGCTCCTAAAGAGCTCTAGAGAAACTGGGACTCGAAAGAGATGGTAGGTCGCTATGTAAGCAACCACAACCCAGATGGAATTGGGGACAAGTTGGGCAATGGGAATGCCAAGAAGTAAGCGATGTCCATGAATAGGGGGTGCAAGAAGGGAAGAAGAATACCCCCTCTTAGGCTGGTGACGTAAAGGACTATGAGTCCAGTATGCCGACTATAAGGGCACTCACTCCCTACAGCAGTGACAATGTCACCTCTTTCCAACCCCTTCTCCCCAATGATTTCAAAAATATCATTGGAGTCCAAGAAGGAAGACATGGAGAAGGCCTCTACCTCAGAGAGCCTATAGGCTTGGCCCTTAACCGGGGGAGATCTTACAGAGGCTGGAGGAGAGTAAAAGATCCTATTCTCTAAATCAACAGGGATGAAGGAGATGCAATCTCTCCAGAGCGGAGAGAACGTGTATTGGACTTAGAGGACATAGCGAGGGACACAGAAGACATCTTAGATTTGGAAAGAGGAAAGAGAAAATTTTTCCAAAAGAAAGGTAGTACAAGGAAAAGAAGAACTCACTCTCTAAAATTTCCTTCCTGGTTCAGGAAGGGATGGCTCTGGGCACTAGTTCACCTATTTGACAGAGAGAAAGAAGAAAGCTCGAGAAAGAAATAGAAAATATTGTGGAAAGCTTGTGAGCAGAGAGTTAACAAAGCAAGAGAAGGAATTTAGGTAAATCCTAAATCTTTAAAAGTCTCCTAATTTATATGAGATAAGGAGTAATTTGGGTTGCTGGAAAGGAATTGGTACACCAGAAAATGAGGCAATTTCCAAAACTGAAGAGGCATGTCTCCTCCAAAATATAGCCGTTGCAGAGAAAAAGCTTCAGAGGTCACAACTTTAAGATGTTAATTTAGGCTCCACAACCATTGAGCTCGCTAGACCTAAAGGGGGGTAATGATGGGAGAATTGGGCACGACCTGGACAAGTCAACTTAAACGGGCATGACCTAGATAGAGTCAACCCAAATGTGCTCAAAGCCCCAACCTTCAATGCCTGAAAGTCAGACTCACGAAGTCAATGAGGAAAGGTGGACAGTGGCCGGCTACCACTGAAATCCTAAGATGAGCTCAGCAGAGGTTTTACCAGATCAAGACCTTCGACTCGGTAAGCTCCAATCCATCTCATACATCTTCAATGCCACGACCAACTATGTGCAACTCCTAACATCTCTCATGAGCCCACGATCACTTAGTATGACCTCCTGGAAGAGATAGTCGAGACCCTCGATGTCCACGGGCAGGATGGGAAATTGGTCTAAAGGTTAGGTAGCAAGCTTGTAGCTCTCGACCAAAGACGTGAATGGCAAGATAATCTCAACCGAGGGAAACTCCATGATTCTAGGAGCAATTGGTGGGATATGATATGATCCACAATTATCCTAATTGCCTGCTGTCACGTAATAGAAGAGCCCTAATCTAAGAGGTAACTTACTTCATATTTATATATAATCGAATTATAATCAGTCTACGAATAAGGACAGTGTTTTTTGTGGAGTTAATTACACAAGATTACTCTTTTAGAATATTGACTTAGCTATCAAAGCTCTTCCCCAGGCGACAACCCACTCCAATGACCTTCTCCTTTTCTTCTCGGGTTGCAACCACTGACGTCATCACGGTTTTAGGGTGACCCGAAGGCTACTCTTGAGCTCCATCACTTACATTTTCGAAAGCATCAACACATATGACTTTTCTTTCTAAATCTTTTTCATCAATTTATTTCGATTCAATTTTAAAAACATTGACCATTCAAGTGAGACTTTCGTGGCATCTTCCATGCTTGAACATGGAACTTTAATCTTTTCCCCTCCAACCCTTTGAATGTGACTCCCCACGACGTCTTCCATGAGTGACCAGCTTTACTCAATTCACTATAAATACCCCATTTCTCTCTATTCATGGCAAGGGGAGAAACTTTCACTGAAAAACAGAGAAAAAACAATGAGGTTTTTGGCAGTCCTAGTATGTTCTTTACTTGTACTTTTAGGTGCATCAGCTCAAGAATTGAGTTCCTTTTTCCCTAAATCACTGTTCGAGCAGTTTCTGAAGCATCGCAATGATGCTCGTTGCCCTGCTAAAGACTTCTACACTTATGAAGCTTTCCTCCAAGCTGCTAGGTCCTTCAGGGGTTTTGGAACCACTGGTGACACCAACACTCGTAAACGGGAAATCGCAGCCTTTTTTGGACAAACTTCTCATGAAACAACAGGTATATAATAATCCAGACTTGTGAATTTGTAACCCCAAATCAATGGTACAAATACGAAACATAGATTTGGTAATTTATGCAGGGGGTTCGCTTTCTGCCGCTGATGGTCCATTTGCTGGGGGATATTGCTTCAAGGAAGAAATAAGCAGCACAGACAGATACCGTGGCAGAGGTCCTATCCAACTTACATCGTAAGTGTGATATTTAATTTTGAACAAATTGATCTTAGAAGTTAAAAAGAAGACTAATATTTGGTGATATTCATGAATTGCAGTAGAAACAACTATGATCTGGCAGGGCGAGCCATCCAAGCAGATCTTATAAACAGGCCTGAATTAGTTGCAAATGATCCTGTAATTTCATTTAAGACTGCAATATGGTATTGGATGACACCACAATATGCAAAACCCTCTTCCCACAATGTCATCATCGGCAATTGGAGACCTTCACCGGCAGATTCTGCAGCTCGCAGAGTTCCTGGTTATGGAGTTATTACAAACATCATCAATGGAGGAGTTGAATGTGGTAAAGGCTCTAATTCGAAGATGCAAGACAGAATCGGTTTCTATAGAAGATACTGCAGCATTTTTGGTGTCAGTCCGGGAAACAATCTGGATTGTGAAAATCAAAGGTCATTTGGGTAGAAGAATCAAAGGCTGATCCTTCAAAATAAATTGTTGCAGTGAAATAATGTTCTTGAACATTACCCTGCTTGCAAATTGTACTCCAGTTTACAAAATATGATGCTTGTAATAAACAAATAAAAATTAAAGCTTATTTTATCATATATATGGATTTGCACACTTCCTATTATTTCTTCATTTAATTTCCATTGAATGGGGACAAGAATGTTGACCAAGGCTGAACAATTGATGGAGATTGCACATGTTAGATGCCATCCGCTTGATGCCTAGAAGAAATTCTCATAGCAAAACAAGCCCGTAATTTATTTTGTTTACATACTTCAAAATCTTGATATTTCATTTTCTGAATTACAAGTTAAACTGATAGGGTTTTGGTTTTTCTGAATAACAATCCTATAATCAAAATTATAATATGTATGAAAATATTGCAGAGATTTTACTTGATCAAACAACTTTCTTCCTCCAATTTTTAGAGATACAGTATCAGAGAGTGACTATGCATCGTGCCACAAACAAATTAATACCTAACTATTCCTAACATATAGTAAGATAAATAAAGGTCGATTTCACAGGGAATTGGTTCTGAGTAAAAACCTACCTTCATTTTTTTTTTATATTGAAAAAATAATCTGTAAAATATCCATTAAACTATTAATAATAAATTAAAATTAAAATAAAAGTGAATTCAAATAACTTATTTACAATATAAATCTGCAGAAAGAAACAGCAAAAAATTTGATCTTTGTAGTGGAAGTTGACCAGCTGGGATTGCCTTGGTCTTTCTTACCCCGTTAAAGAGTAAGTACATGAAAAACAGCAAGACTTGGGATATTAAAGAGACGACTTGATCAAATTCCGAAGAGAAAAAATATGTGATTCTGGAGATGCCCTGCTTTTCCCAGTACACTCCGTTTTGTGTTATTTTCTTGTCAAATCAGCTGTAGAATTCCTGGATCTTCTTCCCCGATCCACCCATTGACTTCTTCAGGAAGGAAATTCTGCATTCCTTCGCTACTGTCATAGGGAAGCCTTTGAAGGTCAACTTTCCAACAACAAATATATCGAGACCGAGTGTTGCTCGAGTTTGTGTAGAATCGACCTGCTACGCACTCTTCCAAACAGAATTTGGATAAACTAGGAAGATTTGGGATTTTGGCAGCCCATAACTTATGAACACACACTGCGGTATTGTACCTTCTGCAAGAAAATTGGCCATTCTCAAGAGTCTTGTCAAGTAAAAAATCCATGCTTGAAGGAGAAGTAGAATTCAGCCGACCCAGCAGCCCCATGAGTAGCTCAACAAAATCCAAAATTGAAGAATTTACGGGTCTGGAAAATAAAAGATACAGAGACAGTAGACCCGATTCTACTGCAATCAGTGCTGAAGAAGAACACTCCAGTTCTGAACAAGGAAGCCGAGATTCTGGTACAACATGTCAGTTCCAGTACAAAAGTTACAGCTCATGAAATCAATGCACTAGCAGGACCCAAAAGCGGCTCAGCCAGCTCTCGATAATGGAATTCTTGACTCGGGTAACCAAAATCCAGCAGGGAAAGATGCACCAGTTGAACAGCACAACACAACAAGAACAAGAAATAGTGGTACCAACAGTCCCGGACTTCCCAGCAGCACTCCCGGACGTCGCAATAGCAGTCATGAATTCTGCTCAGCAAAGAGATGCTCATTCTAGCACTTCGGGGGACTCTACTTCAGGCCAAGATGCTGTGAATCCAATTCGGGGATATCATTAGGAGGAAATACCAGAGGCAAGTGAAGCACAATCTGCTCCCCCAATGCTATCAGGAAGAAGAAGGATATTCCGCCCTCAAACATGGTCACTCGACAACAATCCCAATGTAGCTCGTCATCCCATAAGTCCATATGAAGAATCTATTAATCTGGAATATAAGAGGTACAGGTAACACCACCTTTTTGGAAAAACTGAAATCTCATGTTTTGCATTTTAAGCCTTGCATAATTTCTATTTTGGAGCCAATGGTTAATTCTTCTCGAATTGTTTCGTACGCATATAAACTTAAGTTACATCATTATTAATCTAATGCGAATGGCAAAATTTCATTGTTTTGTTGTGCTGATTTGATGGTCTCGGTGGAGAGGGGTACGAATCAAATGTTGTCTTGTAGTGTTGAACGGCATATGGAATTGGGTGGTGATTGTATTATGTCTTTTGTTTATGCTGCTTGTGACTATATTGCTCGTAGGGTGTTGTGGGAAGAGATAGCAGAAGTTTCGAGTTTAACTACAGGGCCGTGGCTAGTCGGCAGAGATTTTAATGTGGTTCAGAGTTTGGAAGAAAGCTTAGGAACCACTCCAGCTTTAAGACCAATTAGGGAGTTCAATGATAGATTGGAGCATTGCGGTTTGTTGGATTTGGCATATGTGGGTAGCAGCTACACGTGGTATCTGAAAGGGAAATAAACCTCGAATCTACAGAGAAACGAGATCTAAATCCCAAAAATAAAATTTTACACACATGAGAATGGATACATACCTTCTGATTGTCTGAAGCTACAGATCTGTCTGATGAACTAATGAGATCTACTAGGCTTAGAATCTTCTAATCTATTCCCTATGATCAATCTGGGTGAAAGGATGGGAATAGGAAAAGAGGAATCTTTTCTTCTAGAGTGGCGGCTGTGGAAAAAAAACAAATGTACTAAAATCTTCTTTTCAGAAAATCACAACTGTTCTGAAAGTAGGGTTCTAAATAAGTTAAACCCAATTACTGGAAATAATATGATATAAATAATCCTAAAATAAGCTAATTAGAAGTTGGGCTTCTATGGGCCATAACCTAATAAGCCTCAATTTATTTAATGGTCTAATAATTATTTATTGGATTATGGACCCAAAATAATTATCTTGGTCCTTTAACTAAAAGAAATTTTATTTATTTTTAGTTTAAACCCAACAATAATTAATCTTATGATCTTGAGTCCAAATTAATTATAAGACTAATAAAAATAAATAGCCACTCATTTATTTTATTTAAGCCCAATCAATAATTAA
>JAOXNR010053737.1:0-13676 GCA_028571225.1 Parsonsia alboflavescens | reverse complement strand
GTCCCTTCAAAATCTCTTGCATGTTATCATTTGCTGATGCATTATCTAGAGTGAGTGAAAAAACTTTCTTCTCAATTGCCCATACTTTTAAACAATCATCGATAATTGCCCATGCTTTACTACTTAACCTCCAATTATCATCAACAAAGTGAACAGTAAGGCAAATATACACCTTAGTTGTACATGCTGTCCGCACATTAGAAGTCAAACATTTTCTATTAGGAACCTTAGACATAACCTCTTTTAATTTTGCCTTTTCTCTTGTATGCACTTTAAGAACATCAGCAACACAGGTATTTCTAGATGGCAAAACAACTTTCGGACTTACGTAATTCATCCAAGCTCCAAATCTTTTATACTCAACAAATGAATAGGGCATATCATGTTCTATCACACATTCAGCAAGCATTTCAAGTGATTTCATTTGATCTATTTTTCTAAGTTGTGCCTTTAAATCTTGCGCAATGAACATTTGCCCTATATCATGATATGAAATCATATTACAAGATTTAATATAACGATATAGATGTGAAGTTCCATAACCTCTTCCTTTAGGACCAGATACTGAACCTACCTTGTATTCTGATTTACATCCAATACATATTGCTCTTTCAGCCCCATCCTCACCTCAACCATTTTTTCTAAAATAATTCCATACATTTGAAGCTAATTTCTTGGATTTTTTTCTTTGAAGGACCAGAAACATTATCAACTTCATCCAAATTTTCTTTAGACGTATTTTCAGGTTCATCTACTTCATCTTCAATATCAATTTCATCACTAGCCTTTTCACTATCCATGATTTTTTCTTCAACTGTATATTATAAAATATGGCACAAATTAGTCTAAATAATACTAAGCTAATATAGATCAAATTAGTGAATACCACTGTGATACATTCAGACAAATACAGTGAATATGCTTAACTAAGTTCCTGGATGAAGGTATTCCTGCTGAAACAACTTCACCTTTAATGCCATATTCCTTTCCTTTTTCACATTTTCCCCTAATTGGCAAAACATTTGGGGCCCAAAGATTTCAGAAACAAAAGTAACCTAACAGCTAAGAAACCTTACCTGAGACAGTCGGTGATGGCAGCAACGAAATTTGCACAGGCGGTGGGTGGCGGGCTAGACCTGTGGTTGGTGGCACCGCGAGAGTGATGGGGTAGGTGGTGGATGGTGCTGGACTATAAATCTTCAAATTTGTGAATCCCTTCCACAACAGAGAAAGTGAGCAGTTGCCGTCAAGATTTCGACGTCGAGATTTCAAGCGGTACTTGTATGGAAATCTTTATAGCCAAGGTTTTGGGACTAATACTGTAGCTCTGAGCACTGCAATATTCAACAATGGTGTTTCTAATACTGTTCATCTGGGTTTGAAATAACCAATTTCTTGAATTTGGGGAAAGACATAATTCTTAAGGATCGATGTTTGGATGTGAGGTTTCCTGATGTCCAAAGTTTGAGTACAGTGAGGACTGAGGAGGAGCTATCAATATGGATACTATTACGACAGTGTAGTGTTTGTTTGTGAGTAAGTAGTACTGTGTGAGTCCGTGTCTCCGTGGTGACTTTTGTAATATGTTAGATTTTTTTTTTTTTTATACCTATGGCCCCAAGGGCCGGCCCTCTCTCAGACCTTATTGGCTTGAGGCCCTTAAGGGCCGAGCTAAAAGGCCCTTGATGTTATTGGGAGATTTTTGAAACCCATCCCTCCAAAAGTATATGGTAGGGTTGGCCCTGGCCCCAATTGATAGCTCTAACAAAATTTTTTTTTTTCTCCGTCGAATATCTTAGTCAACATGTCAGCAGGATTCTTTGAGCCATCAATCTTTTGTACCTTCAACTCTTTATCCTTCAATGCTGACCTGATAAAGTGATAACGCTTCTTGATATGTCTTGTCCTTGACTGAGAAGCTGCATTCTTAGCTCAGTGCACTGCACTTTAACTATCACTCCACAATGTACTTATTGGTTGCTTTCGATGTAGCTCCTCCATGTACTCTTATAACCACATGATTTTCTTGGAGGCTTCTGTGATCACCACATACTCTACTTTTGTTGTCGGTAGAGCCACCACTTTCTGTAGTTGAGATACCCATCTCACTGTTGTATCTGCAACTATAAAGACATATCCAGTGGTACTCTTACCATTATCTCGATCACTTGAGTGATCTGCATCCACATAGCCTAATAATTCCAAATATGTATTACCATAACAAAGAGAGTAATTTGATGTACTAGCTAGTTATCTCAATATCCATTTTACTGCATTCCAATGCTCTTTGCCTGGGTTCTGTAAATATCGACTCACTACTCCCGCTGCTTGTGCAATGTCTGGTCTCGTGCTCACCATGGCATACATCAAACTTCCCACTGCTGATGCGTATGGGACCATTGCCATCTCATCGTTCAAAGCTTGAGTACTCGAACACATATCCCTGGAAAGTCTGAAGTGACTCGCTAGAGGAGTTGCAACCGGTTTTGCCTAATCCATGTTGAATCTCTTTAATACCGTGTTCACATAGTCTTCTTGCGACAGCCATAACTTTTTATTTTTTCTGTCCTTGATGATTTTCATGCCTAAGATATTCTTGGCCTCTCCCAAGTCTTTCATAGCAAACTGTGATGCTAACATCTTCTTTACTTCTGCAATTCTCTTCATATTAGAACTAGCCATCAACATGTCATCCACATACAAAGAGAGATATACAATGTCACCATCGCTATACTTGCATAAATAAACACAATGATTAGACTCACAATGTGCAAATCCTTGTTCTTCCATGCAACCATCAAACTTTAGGTACCATTGCCGTGGAGCTTGTTTCAAGCCATACAAGCTTTTCTTCAAGCAACATACCAAGTGCTCCTTATCTTTGACTTCAAACCTTCAAGTTGTGCCATGTATAATTTTTCATCCAAGTCACCATGTAGAAACGCCATTTTTATGTCTAACTGCTCAAGATGGAGATCCTCCACTGCAATAATGCTCAGCAAAACTCTTATTGATGTCGTCTTCACTACTGGTGAAAATTTCTCAAAGCAATCAATCCCTTCTTTTTGAGAAAAGCCTTTAACTACAAGTCTCTCCTTGTATCTAATACTACCATTAGCTTCATTCTTAATCTTGTACACCCATTTGTTTAATAAAGCCTTTTTATCTGCGGGCAACTTGGTCAACTCCCAAGTTTTGTTTTGAAGTAGCGAGCTCATCTCGTTTTTCATAGCATGCTCCCACTGCACGTGAGATGTATCTTTCTTTGCCTTATCATAAGTCTCCGATTCTCTTGAATCTGTATACAAGACATGACTCAGAAAAATATTTGATGATGGATAAAAAATTATCTTTGACTTTCTCACATGTGTAGACCTCTTCAAGATAGGTACTTCAAAGTTGTTAGTCTGCTCTAAATCGTTATGTTCCTCTTGAATTTCCCCCTCACCGTTAATAGGTTCATCTTGAACCTCTTCTTCAGATGCACTCTGATTTTCTGAAATCATCTTCATGGGCATTGCATCTAATTTAACATATTCTGATTCTTTTGCTTTTTCATGCTTTATTCGACGATCCTTGTACATCTTTTCCTCATGGAATACAGAATCCTAACTGTGAATGACTTTGTTATTCTCTTAATCCCAAAGCCATAGCCATACTCATCGCCACCATATTCGATAAAGACACTTTTGGGACTTCGCATCAAGCTTCTTCCTATACTCCCTGTCAATCAAAGCATATGCAAGATAACAAAAAAATTTTAGATAGGAATAATTACCTTTTTACTTGACCATTTCTCTTGTAATATTTCTCCATCCAATGCACTAGATGGACTCTAGTTAATAACATAAACAGCTGCATCAACTGTAGCAACCCATAAGTGTAGCAGGAGACTCGCATATGTAGTCTCATGCATCTTGCACATTCTAGAATGATCCTGTTCATTTTTTCAAGGATGTTGTTCTCTTGAGGAGTTCTAGGAACAATCTTCAACCCATGTATGCCTTCCTAGCCCAAATATTCTACAAATTCCTTACGTTTGTATTCACCACCATTATTATACTTTAGATATTTAACTTGATAACCTGTTTCTTTTTCTACCGTGGTCTTCCACATTTTAAACATCCTAGATACTTCTAATTTTTCTTTGAGAGCATAGACCCAAGTCTTCCTTGTTACATCATTAATGAATGTGACAAAATATCTCTTTCCACCATAAGAGAGTTCCTACGTCAATCCTCATACATCAGTGTGAACCAACTCTAGCATTTGACTTTTATTTTATTGCCCATTCAATTGAAAACTAATTGCCTTTTATTTTCCATAAATGCTACTCTCACAAAAATCTAACTCAACTTTTTGCTAACTTGGAAGCAACTTTCTTGAATGTAAATGCTTTACACCTTTTTCACCAAGATGTCCCAAACGATAATGCCAAAGAATAGATAAATTTCTTGTAGCCACCATAGTTGCAACCATATCGCTGATGTTGTCTCCTTGAAGAAGGTGAAGTGTACTCGTACGCTTTCCCTTTGCTACTACTCTTGCTCCTGATGTTATCTTCCACTCTTCGCACCCAAAGGATGTTACCAAACCTTCTTGGTCAAGTTTACTAGTTATTTTTCTTCAATTCTAGTATATGCCTAGTTTAACGCAAAGCTCGACATCCTCCACTTGAGATGTTCACAGTCACAGTTCCTTTCCAACACTCAGATCCCACAACCACTTGCCCAAAGTCTCCACTGACATAACCAACAAATAATTCTCTTGGTGAGGTGTAGTGGAAAGAAGCACCAAAGTCAAACCCTGTAGATAAACACAAATTTTCTAGCAAGGGTTCATCACTGACCACATTAGCTCCTTGATTCTCATCCTGTTGCTTCCTTTTGAAGGCTTCACATTGAAACCTTTGGTGTCCAATTTTTGTGACAAAACCAACACTCATCTTTTGCACCTGGCCTCTTTCCCCTTGATTGTGATCTGCCATGCCTGTTGAATTTTCCTTTGCTTTTGCTTCTTCCATGGTTCTCCACAACTAGTGCCGTAGAACATGTAAATGCTGAAAAATAGCCTCTATCAAAGACTTTCCTTCTCGTCTCTTCATCCATGATGTGACTCATAGCATCATCCAAATTCAAATCATCCTTCATGGTGCTTGAAATGCCCTACATTGCAGTGTTGTAACTTTCTGGAAGAGAACATAAAAAACAGTAAAGCTTCAAGCTTTTTGTCCAGTTTTATGGCAGTGGATTCCAACTAACCCGTGACCTATGTAAAATTGTTAATATGCTCTGTCATAGAACCTCTATCAGATAGCTTCATATTAACCAATTTCTTCAATAGAAAAACCTGATTTGATGTAGATGGCTTCTCATAAATATTCGTAAGAATATCCATGGCTTCTTTTGAAGTTTTTGCTTTTGCGATGTGGTAACAAGTCTTTTTCGTTAACCGTAAAGGAATCACACCCAACGCCTTTCGATCAAGGATTCTCCATTCAAATTCTGTTGTCGGATTCGCTTCTGCAATCTTAGGTTTCCAACCCTCAAGTGGTAAATAGATATCTTTCTGATAGAGATAATCTTCAATTTGAAGTTTCCACCATCCGAAATCCTGCCCATCGAATCTATTGATTCTGATTTTATCTTCTGCCATACCATTTGCTTTTAATTGAACTTCACCGAAAAACCCTTGATGTTCTTGATTAGCCAACCTAAGGCTCTAATACTAGTTGTTAAGAAATTACACTGCAATGAATTACTCCGGGAAGAAAGACAACGAAAGAGTATACCAAAAAATTTGTTATTGGAGTTCACCCAAACCTGGGCTACGTCTCCGTACAGAAACACTTTGCAAAATCTACTAGACTTTCTGAAAAATGGACTACAGAAACGATCTTCTCTCAAGATCGGTTTTCACTATCTCTCTCTCTCCGTCTCAGATAGTTTCTACCTGAGTATAGAGGGCTTTTGTCTGAAAACAAAGATACAAAGATGTGAAAAGACAAAAGAACCCTTTACAAAATATTTGGCTTCATCCACCAACAAGAATAAGCATGGAATTAGCAGGAGAATAAGCACAGGGCATATGAGAGAAAGAGAAACCAGATAAGTACTTGAGACGAAGGTGGAGGAGAGATAAGATTCCTTGACAAATAAATGCAAGAAACTGCTATACATTCAGCAGTCAATGCTACTTCACAACTCTATTTGGCTCCCTTCGAAATCCTGTTATCTTTTTTAATTAATCAATTCCCCATTTCATCTGGGCTCTCATCAGTCAATCTGCAAGATATGATAAACAAAGTATAATTGATTCGGAGTTGAGAAATAACCAAATTTAATTTAAAACTTTCAAGAAGATTGCATTTTCTTTACATCAAGATTCTTGTTTCTTGTATCTTTATTAACCAAGAATCTTGTACATTAACAGAAACAACTAACTAAAATATCTATTAAAGAATCTTTGTTTCTTGATTCTTGAGGAAGAAGAATAAGAAGAAACATATATCATAAAATCAAATCGAACTTCAAAATTCTTGTTTCTTGTTACATAAAATCAAACTTTACTAACCAAGAAAAGCTTACATAGATTAACAGAAAGAAAGAATTTAAAATTTACTAACATTAATGATCGATATATAAAATTTTAAAAAAAGAAAGGTAAAAGTGAAATAAAAATTTAGGGATCTACATTAAAATAAAAAAATTATTTGGTGATCAAATCTAAATTTTCCTTTCCCAGTAGTAGTGACAAAGTCGGCCAGACTTTCCCGTCGGCTCAACCTGATCCAACCTTAAGCCATCATGAACGGTGACCAAACTCAGTCTAGTTCGTCCCCAATCTATTAGATCTCAAATTGTTTCTGTTTGTGACCCATTCGAGCCTCATTGAATGGAACGATGGCCTAGCCACGACTTTCTAGTCGCTTTCTAACCATTGACTATGCATTTTTTTTGAAAAAAATAATAAATTAAAAAATTACAATTATACCCTTAACAGTTATTTCTTCTAAAAACCTATAAATACCCCTTTTTACAGCTTCAAAAATCACGGGAAAAAAAAACATCCATTTCACTCTCTATTTTCTATTCTTTCTTACTCATTCTCCAATCTCTACAACTGTATCCTCTTGTTGTGAAGAATTTATTTTTGACAAGAAGAAGTTGGTGAAAAAATTGAAGTTTCATCTTCCACAATTTCCAACTAATTTTTCCAAATGTCAAGTTGGTTCTTCTCTACTTTATCATATCTTTATAGTTGTTCCTAATTTTTAATTAATTTTAGTTTTGTTAATTTATTATTTTTATTTGTTACTTACTTACTTTTTATTTATTTTAATTTGTTACTTTCCAACTAACTACATTTCCATTATTTAGTTTACTTAAAAAATGGATAGTGATAGAGCTCAAAAGTGATTTCCGGATCACCCCACCGGCCAAGACACCTGCAAGAACAATCAAGATTAGAATTCTAATTGGTAAAGGATATTGGAATTGGAAGTGTTGAATTAGGAAATTACTACAATTATAGTATATCTAAATTAGGAAAATTATATCCTAATTAGATTAGTAATTGTAAAGATTGAAGGATTTAAAAATGTGGACTAGGATATATAAGGGATAAGCCTTAGAATATGTTTTATATCATTATATATCTAATTATAAAAAATATAAAAGGAAAAGGAAAAGGTTATTATTATTTATGTTAATAATGAAATTTTTTAACTCTCTTACCACCTTTTCAATTGTTGTCATTCCCATCATGGAGAGATGACACTATCACATTCTCTCCTTGCAAAGTTATGTAAAGTATTACCCCAAAATAAAGCTCCATCGTTGAAGCCTTCACTGCTTCCCTCATTTCAAACTTAATGTAGAATGTAGAATAAGAAGATAAGGGGGAAGAAACTACAAGTACATCTCTAATGGAGTGCATTAGAGAGATACTTTAAAAAGAAAAGAAATAGGAGAAGAGGTACAAAGAATGCACTTGTACTTTGGATTAAAAAATGGTTAGAGAATGTGGTGGTGGGGCCACATATAAGAAAATCTTTTTGTTTTTCCATATTCAATAAAAAAGAAAGATAGTTTTGGAGGTGAAATCTTCGTGTCATTTTATTCTTATAATTATATTACTCGATCTCCATCTCTGATTATTAATCATTTGAACTCTTTTTTTGAGTAAGATATTATCAATTATTGTTGATAGTTATCATAATTTAATGGATATTTTATTTATGATAAAAGTCGCTTATTTATTTCTATAACTTTAATTTCTTGATTACGTAGGATCAAATCTTTTTTTTTAAACCACTTTGGTCCTCTAACTTTTTTATAGGGAGTCCATCTAGATCATTTTCACCTAAAAAGTATTTTCTAGTATTTTTGTTGGAAAAATTATTTTATTTTAAAATATCAAAGGCATTTTTGGTAGTTTACTATTCACCTGGAACTATATAAATATATATATATATATATATATATATATATATATATATATATTTTACCCTATTTAGTCATACAATAATTATTTCACTTATTTTTTACTTTATTATCCATATGTCTCTCTCTTTGCTTTTGTTACTTCTAAGATTTGATTAGAATCATAAATAGAGACATTTTAGGGAAAAAAAAATATATTACCTTAATTTTGACAAAATGGAGGCTTGTAACTTATAAAAAGTAGGGAGTATTAATTAGATTACAAAGGCATTTCTCATCACCTTTTCTAGCTGTTCATTAATACCTTTTCTGGTTAAATCAAACTACCAGAATATTAAATTCCTTCTTTTTAACAAAATTAATTTAATTTATAATTTTTCTATATTCAAAATTTAATTTAATTATTTAAAAAATTTAAAAAATATTATTTATATTAATGATTAAATTAATCAAAGTAAAGTCAACTTAATGACAAAATCAATGATTATTTAGTTGATCTTAAGAAATAATAATATACTCATGGGTTTATATAGAAAATAAATTCACTTACAAGAGTTTTGTGAAGTGATGTTGGATTGGTCACATATTTTGTATTTTTTGGCAATTGTTGAAGTCTCAAAAAACAAAACTGTCAAAAAATACTTTATTTTTTCTGTCGACCCCTTAGAAGCAAGAAAATTTAATGCGAAATGCCAAAAAACTCGGTCTTTTTCAGAATGTCCACCAAATCCGAAACAAAAGTAAATTACCTGGCGGTTTAAAAACCGTGCCAAAAAAGTAGCCAAAAATTTTCCTTTTTCATGTAGTGGCAACGTAACAATACAATAAGACCTACTTCACATTTTGAAGGGAAAAAAAAATCCATTCATTAATCATAACTATAATAATTGTCATAGCGTGCTAGGTTTTAATGAATTTTTGTTAAAAGAGATGCAACTTTTCTCCTAAATGGAAATTCAATGTATTTCAAATGTGAAATTTCTAATTTTCTAGCAAGAAGAATTTTAAAAGTTAGAAAATTTCAGAATATATAAATACTTAATAGTAAGGTTTACAACTTCAGGATAATGCTATAAAGTGTTACGAAGCATACACCTTATATATAGTGTTTCAATTAAGTATCTAACAATCAAACTTAACGGTTATTAGTTAAGAAAAAATAAATTCTTTTATAAAAAATATTTTTTATAAACTAAATTCTAAAAGGATAAACTAAAGGGGTACTTGATTAAATTTTAATTTATTTTTTTAAAAAAAAAGACAGTTGACCATTAACTTTAACCATTAGAGATTGTGGTCTGTAATACTCTATAGCATTTCCGTACAACTTCATTTAACTAGTAAGAGAATTGTGGGTATTTTATGAAATAATCTAAGATAACATATTTCCTATAGTTTTTTAAATCATATAAAAATAATAAACTTCATTGTAAGAATCTATTAATAATTATTTGAATTTTTTTTTGTTGTTATTATTAAGGAATAATATTTGAAAGTCTCGTACACCAAAAAGAAAAAAGAAATCTATAATTTTTCTATAAGTTATTGAGATAAACAAACTCATTAATTTGTCTAAAATCTATCCATTTGCCATCCTTCTTCGTTAATTTATCTTTCCCCATGTTTCATTTTGCCTCTTAGAAAAACTTTTTCATTGATTCAAAAGGTTTATCTTGCATGCTTGGCTTCCCATATGCAGCACCACTCTAACTTTATTCGGTCATTTTTCTAGCTCGGAAACATAGAGCAGGACATCCGAGTCCATCGCTGAAACTTTTTTAACATTAGCAAATCCCAAGTTCTCCACTTAATCGTGCAACAACTCGGAAGTTATAATGCTTGTTTTGGTGTTTAGCTTGGCAGGACGCCTTCTTACGTTTCATCTCTACTCTGCTACAAGTCAAGAAACGGTTTCTGTTGGGAAGATCAAGATTGCAGGAAACCATCATCCCCGATACCAAGAACTTAGAGAAGTGGAGGAAATGAATAAAAAGAGTATAAAAGATTTTGGTTAGGAAAAAACAAAAAAAACCCAAAAAATTTTCACCCATCCTTTAAGAGAATATTACATTTAATAGATCAGACAATATCCCATTTCAAACTTTGAAGGATATAGACCTCTTATGTGCTTTTCTTTTGCAGGGCGCTCAACATGATTGCAATGTCCAATTCCTGCTCAAAATCCAATATAGCTATTAGTTAAAACCCGCAATGGAATGATAACACCTGAAAGAATTAAGTGCTTTTTATACCTTGTAATCACTGTTTATGTGTGCCTAATTGATTGTTTTCGATTAAACAATCGAACAAAGTGCTTCAGGTGTTTTTCTGATCAACCTCTTCTGTGTGCCTTCTCCAGAAATTCTATCTCGCAGTCGCAAAAATCTATACAACCCCTGTGAGATTCAAAACATTAGTCTCATGGACTGATATTCCACCACATACATTGAATACCGATCAATTCTGTGTAAAGATACTAATAACAGAAAAATCAACCAAAAGCTTAAGGAATACAGCACAAAAGAATTAGATCATGGGAACCGACAGTGAAAGTGTTCTTGCCGGATGTTCGTGATTTCACAAACCGATAATTACATAATACAATTAGAGAAATGTCAACCCGGAGCAGAGTGTCGATGATCATCTTCACCGACTAATAACCTCATCCTTTATCACGAAAAAGAGACGATAAAAAACAATTATCTTAAAATGGCCTAATCACGAAATAATTGAGCGCAGAAATCAAAGATACTGCAAACAAAAATTAAGTATTACAAGAAAACTAAAACAATGGTTTTATAATCATGAAGGATCTGCTATGTATGTACCTTCCAACACCAATGAAGTCAGCCGCTTAGCATCGTTAAAGATTGGCAAACCATTTATGTTCTTCTTCTCGCTGTAATAGGCATCAACTTGAGTTGAACCGTGCCGGAAGATCAAAGACAGTTTGGGAATACGGAGAGACGTTTTTTTTTAATAAATCAATAATTAAATTTTTTTATATTAAAGAAATTTTTGATCTGTACACCTAATTTATTGAGGATTGAGAAAGTTTTGAAAAGTTAGGGTTTTTAAAACATTTTGAGTCCGATTTAAATATATATATATAACTTAGCATACAGAATTTATATATTACTGATCAAAATGATGTCGTTTTGACATAAATAGAGTTGAAAACCTAATCAAAATGAAATCGTTTTAACCCATGATACACAAATTCTATATGCTATTGGCACACAACAGCATTCTTTACATGTATACTAATAGATTTAAGAAAGCAACAATTCTGTGGCTCCCATCCCAAAGGGTACTGTTTTTTTTTTTCCTTGAAAATAGAGAATGACGTATATTATCAGTTCAGGATTTCAATATAAAACTTAGAGAACGATTTACGCACAGGCCATTTTTATTTTTTGCCTGTACTTTTCTTTTTCATTTTCCCTTTTTCTTTTTCCATCTTTCTTTGCTCATGTCTCTCTTTTTTCTTTTTCTTCCTAATTGTTTCCGTTTTCTTTCTTTTATTTATTATTTTATATTAGTATTGGTGTTTATAAAATGTGTTTTTTTTTTTTCTCTTTGAGTTAAACAATTATGCGATTGAATGTTGTAATTTAAAAGTACTTTTCAGAATAAAAACATCTGAAAAAACACTTTCAAGAGTTTTCTAGAAATTCTTGTTTTTATTTTTTAATATTTAATAATAATTTTTATGTTACATAAGTTGTGGTATACTACTGTTTAACATGTTTCATTATAAATTAAATTATTAAATACAAAACACTTCTCATAATAATCAGAGGTGTCAATGAATATCCAGTCTTATAATTTTAGAAGGTGGGATTGAAAAAATTTGTGATTATGGGCCGTTAGCCCAACTCTTCAGGATCAAGGGCTTAGTGGGACTAGGGTAACGAAGTAACTAAGGACCCTTTTTTATAAAAAAAAAAAAAAATTGAATTGTTATTATTTCATTAGTTGGAATTGTTAATTTAGTTTTACTTTTAAAAAAAATATAATTTGTCAATTGTTATTAACCTTTTATCTTGACTTTGTAAATTAGTTTTATCTTATTTTGGAGGACAACTTGATTTCTTTATTTTACAATTTATTATGTTGTTTTTGTAATTATATTTTATAATATTAAAAAAAAGAAGAAAAGAAAAAAATGTTGGTCTTTGACTTTTGAAAGGTTGGATTGGACTAGACTTTCCATAATCCTTTTAGACATTAAGATCAATTTGAACTAGTTGCACTTCCCTTTAAACTTTTTGATCCTTTTTATAGGTCTAATAATAATAATAATAACAATGGGTATCTAATTTAATCTTTTGAGATCTAAAACATAAATAAAATATTTTTATTTTTGAGATATATATATTACCATTATGTGTCTAGAGAACAACAAAAAATTAGAAGAAAAAAAAGGGAAAAACAAAAAACAAAATAAAGAAAAGAAAAAGAAATCAAAGGTAAAAAATGAAAAAAAAAAAAAAAAAACAAATAGAAGGAACTAAAATTAAAACAAAGGGAAAAGAAAAGATTATTGCTTTCGTATCATATCTTGTACATTTTCATGCAATTGATTCTTTTCTTATTCAAAATCATTGAAATTGTATTTGATGGGTGATGCGATCGTCGGAGTGGAGCTCATTTCTTCTAATCCTTTTCAAACAAAGGAAGAAAGTAACCATATATTTATAGTATCTGAGAATTACAATACCCATCCCAGGTTGCCCCTCAAGTCCCCATAGCAGTAACCCTGCTTGACATAAAATATAAGCATAAAACTTTACGTATGATAAAAATACACTTGAATTGTAACCATATCAACTTTCAAATAATTGAGTTAAAAGTGCAAAATTTTAAACGGGCCAAAAAGAAGTGTGTAGGCACTTGTGCTTTTATAATTATATTAATCGTTGACGTGACTCCTTTATTATTTAAGAAAGCTTTAGTTGTCAATTATAAATAATTAATTAAATATAAATTATATCTCGAAAGGATAGTGGCTATGGATAAAGCAAAACTTATCACGAATCACATTTATGTTATTACACATACATATTATGATTTATATCAAGTCTAGTAATAAAATATTAGAATTTTCAATAAAAAATGACCAAGTCAAATAAGTCATCTATCCTGTCATTGAGTTATTTTGAAAAAAATTTCAAATATACCCAAATTGAAATGGATATTGTAATTTTACCCAATTTCTGTCATGGAGTA
>JAOXNR010053736.1:0-13677 GCA_028571225.1 Parsonsia alboflavescens | reverse complement strand
TTCATCCTTATTTATAATAGTAGAAGTTCTGTGTTCCTAATCAGACTAGGAAATAGAATCCAAGTAAAATACTAAAGTTAAGTATTGTTTTCCTAATCAGAATAGGAAATAAAAAAAAAATCAGGAAGAAAACAATAAAAATATAAAACAAGTTTCTAAACATAATTCTATCTAATTAAGGAAGTGAAATTATTAAACAATCCTGATCTTGCTCGTTTACTTGTTCTGTGTCAAGGATCTTCAGCTCGAGTAGTTAGACGTAAAACCAACATTTTTACATGGTGACTTAGATGAAGAATTATACATGGCACAGCCTAAAGGTTTTGAAGTCAAAGGTAAGGAGCACATGGTATGACGATTGAAAAAAACTTGTAAGGCTTGAAACATGCTCCGCGGCAATGGTACCTAAAGTTTGATGGTTTCATGGAAGAAAAACGATTTGCACACTATGAGTCTGATCATTGTGTTTATCTTCTCAAGTATAGCAATGGTGATATTTTGTATCTCTCTTTATATTTGGATGACATCCTGGTGGCTAGTTCAAATATGAAAAGAATTGCAGAAGTGAAGATGATGTTAGCATCATACTTTGCCATGAAAGACTTGGGAGAGGCCAAGAATATCATAGTCATGAAAATCATTCGGGACAAGAAAAATCAGAAGTTATGGCTGTCACAAGAAGACTATGTGAACAAGGTGTTAAAGAGATTCAACAAGGATAAGGCAAAACCAGTTGCGACTCCTCTAGCAAGTCACTTCAAACTTTCCAGGGATATGTGTCCGAGTACTCGAGCTTTGAAAGATGAGATGGTAGTAGTTCTATACCCATCAACAGTGGGAACTTTGATGTATGCCATGGTGAGCACGAGACCAGCATCGCACAAGCAGTCTGAATACTAAGTCGATATTTGCCGCACCCAGGCAAAGAGCATTGAAATGTAGTGAAATGGATATTGCAATATCTAGTAGGTAGATCAAATTACTCTCTTTGTTATGGTAATAAATCTCTAGAATTACAAGGCTATGCGGATGCATATCACTCTGGTGATCGAGACAGTGGTAAGAGTACCACTGGATATGTTTTTACATCGTAGGAACAGTAGTGAGTTGGGTATCCCAACTGCAGAAAGTGGCGGCTCTATCGATGACAAAAGTAGAGTATGTGGTGATCACAAAAGCTTCCAAGGAAATCAAGTGGTTACAAGAGTACATGGAGGAGCTACATCGAAAGCAGCTAATGAGTACACTTTGGAGTGATAGTCAAAGTGCAATGCACTTAGCTAAGAATGTAGCTTATCACTCAAGGACGAGACATATCAAGAAGCATTATCAGTTCATCAGGTCAGCATTAAATGATAATGAGTTGAAGCTACAAAAGATTGATGGCTCAAGGAATCTTGCTGACATGTTAATTAATGTTGTAAACAGAGAAAAACATATTTTCTGTTCTACCACCATTGGTGTTACTCCATGCTAATTGATGAGGAGTATTACAGAGGCACAAGTAAAGAAAATTGCTGCAAAGTTGCGTGGTGCATCAGGTATATTTAACTTCAAGTGAGAGATTGTTGGCGGGTGAAGCCAAAATATACTATGAAGGGTTCTTTTGTCTTTTCACTTTTTTTGTTTTTAGACAAAAGCTCTTTTGTAGGTGAGTAGATCTTTTTTCTGTGAGACAAATAGAGAGAGAGACGGGGAGAAGCGAAGTAAGAAAATAGATAGAGAAAAGCGATGAAAAATCTGGACTTGATTTTTCTTCGATTTTCTCTCTCTTGGTTTTTCAGTGAGTGTTCTCACTCTTTTGTGCTTTGATCTTGAAAGAAGATCATCCTTATATTCCAAACTTTCCATCTAGTGGATTTTTTGCAGAGTGCCCCTGCACAGAGACGTAGCCCATGCTGGGTGAACTTCAATAACAAATTATCTGGCATACTCTTTGTTTTTCTTTCTGAGTGTTTCATTGCAAGTTGCAGTAACTCATTTTCTAGAAATTACAGAGCACAGCAGAGGATCTGCAGTGCAGTTTCTTAACAGTTTCTCCTTTGCTCAGTTGGATCATTTGCCAAAGTGTTCTTCAAATCATACTCCATTGTTAGTTTATGTTCAAAGCAAGATTAACACATCAGCAAGAGAACGTGCGGTGTAGACATGATGGCTTTAAGAATCTCGTGGAGAACTCTTGGCGGGAGCCTTTGTTAGGGAATGGATTGCAGATATTGGCCTTCAAATCGAATAAACTGAAGCACTGTTTGAAAGTTTGGAATAAAGAAGTAATCGGTAATGTGCTATCAAATGTCAAAAAAGCTGAGGCTAATTGTGTACAGGCAGAGATGGTTTATCGAGATGAGCCTTCCGAGGTTAATCGAGAGTCTTATCACAAAGCTCAAGACAATTTGACATTCCATATGAAGAATGAGTTTCTTTTTTGGCGACAGACTGCCAGAATTAAATGGTTAAAAGATGGGGAAGGTAACACATCTTATTTTTCTAAATTTTGGCATACTCAAAAGGCTAAAATGCAGATTAATATGATCAAGGAGATTGGTTGACGGATCAATCTGACATTGAAAATGATTTTGTTCGTTATTTCTCTTCACTTCTAACAGGTGAAGCCGAATTCAGTTGTCTTCTAGATCCAAAATCTTTCACAAGAGAAATCTCGACAATTTTGACTACGGAAGATAATTCGATGTTCTCAGCCCTCCCATCACTTGCAGATGTTCAGTAGGCTGTTTTCTCTTTGGATATGGATAGCTCTCCAGGTATTGATGGATTTTTGGGTAGTTTTTATTAAGACATTTGGTATCTAATGGGGAAAGATGTCGTTCATGCTATTTATGATTTTTGGGCAGGAGTTCGATTGCCAAAATCAATTTCAGCTACCCAAATTTTTCTTATTCCAAAAGTCTCAAATCCTTCCTCTCTTGTGGACTATAGACTGTTAAGCCTTCGCAATTTTTCTTCAAAGATTAACGGAAAGGTGATGTCCTCTAGACTTGCAATTTTGCTGCCAAAGTTGATTTGTGAAAATCAGGGAGGTTTTTGGAAGGGCAGGGTATAACTGACAACATTTTATTAGCTTCTGAGTTTACTCAATCTCTAAACAAAAGTTGTTTACGGGGGAATCTTATCATGAAATTGGATATGTTTAGAGTATAACTGACAACATTTTATTAGCTTCTGAGTTTACTCAATCTCTAAACAAAAGTTGTTTACGGGGGAATCTTATCATGAAATTGGATATGTTTAGAGCAATTGATAGAGTGTCGTGGGATTTTCTTTTTCAAGTTTTCTTTTAATGTAAATATGGTTTTTATCATCATTTCATTAATTTCATCCGGAATCATTATCTTTCAACCACTTCTCTGCGACTGTGAATGGGAAGGCTTGTGACCTTTTTCCTACGAGTAGAGAAGTTAGGCATGGAGATCCTTTATCTCCTTTCCTTTTTATTCTGGCTGCTGAGGTTTTATTAAGGGGATTGAATCGCATGCTTATTGAAGGGAAAATGGGGGATTTGTTTTTGATCAAAATGCATATAATATATCACATCTTAGTTTTGCTTATGATGTGATTATTTTCGTAAGAGGATTGAAGCATAAGGTGTCTATTTTGATGAGTTTCTTGGATTCTTATCATGGGTGCTTGGGTCAATTGATAAATTTCAGGAAAAGCTCCATATATTTGCCAAATAAATCGAAAGCTAGAAGAAGTCGAATGATCCAAGATCTGATTGGTTGTTCAATTAAATCTATGTCAATAATATATCTCGGATGTCCAATTTATGTGGGAAGAGCCAGAATATCATATTTTCAGAATTTTTTTTTTTTTTTGAATATATCTGCAGAATATATAGGCAAAGATTAAATCTGGAATAGCAGGTTGGCACAAGAAGTTCTTTTCTATTGGTGATAGAGTTATCCTTATCCAATATGTTTGATCTTCAATTATAACTTATATTTTGGCAGCAAGCAATCCTCCAGTCCAGATCATTAAAGAGGTGGAGAAGAGTTTTGCTAAAAATTTTCTGGGGTTTCTCTGCAGAAGGAGCTCAAAGGAATTGGTGTAATAGCGGGAGGATTTGTAAACCTTTTGCTTAAGGAGGATTACAGATTCATTCTCCGCAAACTTTCATCAAAGCTTATAATTACAAGCTATCGTGGAGACTTCGCACAGAAGACTCTTAATGGGTGAAACATATTAAGATGAAATATAATTTTCAGTTTGGAGATATAATGGCTTTTAGGGGATCATGGGAATGGAAGAGATTGAAAGGGGTTTCTGTATCTACAGATTCCTTTATTTCGATTTTGGTTGAAATTGGGGATGTCTCCTTTTGGCATGATGACCGGTTACTTCCGAGGAAAATTTCGGAAAGGCTGGGCATGAGTGGAAATAATAATATGAAAGTTCATGACTTACATATTGATGGACAATGGGATATGGTAGCAGTTAAGAATTTGCTCCTTCAGGAGGAGCATTTATGGAGAGAAATTGCAATGATTTCTTTACGGCAAATTGGCAAAGACAAGTTTGTATGGAGATTAATTAATTTTGATGACTTCTCTATTTCCTGTTTACATTAAGAATTTGAAGAATGATATTGTGCACAACTCTGCAATAAGGTATTGGCATGGTGTGTTTTTATGTGGAAATTACTAAATGGTTTTCTTCCTTTAGATTATATTTCAATGAGAATGGGTTTCAATTTGGTCTCAAGATGTCATTGTCTTCAGAGTATTGAAACTCATTCTCATTTACTTGAGGGATGTCGTATTTTTAAGGAAGTTCGGGATTTCTTTTCAAATCATTTTGGATTTTAGAATCTGATAGATGAGGTAGAATCTTGGTTTCATCCAGAAAAGGATTTGGGGGTTCTAGCTAGAATTATGCCTACCTTAATTTGTAGAGAAATATGGTCGACACGATGTAGTTTTTGTGTTTGAAGGCAGCATTAGTACAGGAGCTAAGATTATTATGGTTATTCATCAGAAGCTTTGTGCTTTGCATTTGGCCTTTGCTGATGTGAATGTGGGGCAATATTTTCGTGAATCATCTGCTGCAAGGGGACTAAGAGTTAAATTGGTTTGCTAGTGGCAAGAGTGCTACAAAGATGTCATCAATAATGAATATTGATTTTGCATCAAGGGGAAATCCAGGTTGTTCAGCTGCTGGCGGGATTGTCAAGAGAGGAAATGGGCAATTCACGGGAGCATTTTTTATCTTCTTGGGGGAATTAAAAAACATGGAAGCTGAGATGCAGGCTTTACTTGAAGGTTTAAGGTATTGTTTGAGGGAGAATTGGAGGCACAGGGTAATTCAAATGGATTCCAAAGTTGTAATTGATATGGTGAATTTGAATTGTTCAATTGCATGGTGTCTCTGCAGTGGGTATAAAGCAAATTCAGGGGATCATGGTTCAAAGCTCATTCCAGTAGGTTTACATCTTCAGAGAAGGGAACAAATGGCTGACTTTCTTGCAAACGAAGCTTGTGATAGATTTCATTGTATTCATTATAATTCTTTTCATTTGCCTCCTTCTTTTGCTAGAGGTCTATGCAAATTAGATAGATCTATTTTTCCTTCAATTTGTAATTGCATTGAAATTTTATGATTTCTATTTCTTGTAGAAGTGGATTTGTTTTCACCTATCTTGAGGATAATACTCATTATCTCCCCCCTTATGTCATTCAAATTTTTTATTTAATTAATAAAGTGGTATGGGTCTGAAAAATCCACTTTCAATAAAGATTGCTTTTCCAAAAAAAAAAGTTGTTGATTGAATCCACATTTATTCAATCAAGTATTCAACATACATTTATCAAATCCAAGGTGGAGATTAAGTTGGCGAGGACCTCCAGAATAGGCATAGTCGAATTATGTTAATAAACTTTTAGGGTTAAGTATTGTTTTCTATTTCCATATTGTTTACATTTACTAACAAGTTACAATGTAACTCTAGGTTAACTCATAAGAGTGAAAAGAGTTACAAGTTAAAGCACAACTAATCACCTTTCTCACAAATAGGTTAAAGTCATGGTTATTAAAATCGGATCGAACGGTTCAACCGATCTGATCGGGAATTGAAATTGTCTATAATCCGATTAACTTTTAAAAACCGCTTTAAAATGGTGTATATTACCGCAAAAACCACTATGCCAACTTAATTTTTGATATATAATTGTATAGTTTGATATATTTAATAAGTTTCAAGCATTTTCTAACAATCATTTCTTATTTTTAATATAAATTTTATGGGCTATAGATTAGTTATTGAAAATAATTATAAAAATCAAAAACCCGGTTAAATTCGATTCAATCTTAATCCCTCTATCAATTTGGTTTAATATTCGGTCCGACTTTAAAAACATTTATCAAAGTAAAAGATCAAGATCTCAGTAGAAAGACGATGATTTAAAGGATTAAATATTAATGCATTATGAAAAATATATAATTAATATATATGGGGCGGGCAGTGATGCAGAAGTAAATCTGCAAGTGTCTTCTATTTCTGCTAACATTGTCAACAAGAGACACCCTACGCCAATGGACTTAGTCAAAAGCAACCTCAAACTAAGTCAGTCTGATTCAATACCAAGCTGGCTTTGGAAAATATGAACATTATGGAGAGAGAGGCCTGCTTTTTCACCATTTGCAGGAGTAACCTCTTGTAAGAATTGCTTTAATAGCCAGCACAATATTCGTCAAGCATCGGTACTTTTGATCTCTTTTTTCCTCCGCAGAAGCTTGTTTGATAGTGTAGAATTTTCAGTCATTCATCAACTGGCTCCGACCCCGAGAAAATCGATGAAGGGCATGTTTCTGTTATGGTTTCTATTCTCAACATCATCATTGGTGTTTGTATCAGATGGATTTTCTGCTTCATCCTTTGCCTGTGGCACATAAATATTTCTGCACAACGAATCATCTTGCCCAACAAATGCTCTTCCCTTTTCCGGCACTTGAACTGCTCTTTGGTCCATGCATGAGCCTACAATATGTTAGCAATAATTTTACACTTTTTTCATTTTAATCATTAAACTACAAATTAAATCAGTCAATTTCACCCTATATTATATTTTGTGTCTTTAAGTAATTTAGTCATTATATTTTGGAATTTTAGAAATTTATCCACTCTATGATCATTTGATTGAATAACCATGGAAAATAGATCAATTTTCAATAATGATATCACGTGGTTTTTCTTTTATTACCAAAATTTTTCATATTGACTAAGACAATCTTCATTATTTCCTCAATTTCTTATTTTATCTAACTTTTATTGTTAAGTGAAAAAAGTTTAGTGACATGACAAACCAGGTGACAGACATATTATTAAAGATTGATTACTTTTGTAATTATTATTCAATCGGACCATCATAGAGTGATTAAATTATTTTAAAGTACAAAAAATAATAGTTAAATTGATCGATTTTATAATTTTATAACCACGATAAAAAAAAAGTTTGGATTACATCATTATTCAACCTGCAAATTAATATACAAACACAATTAAAAGAATAAAACAAGAAATCAATTAATACCTACTCATTATTACCATATCCCAACTGTATCCACATGGATTTGTTTTTCCTTCGAGGACGAATGAATTCATGTACTTATGAATTGTCCCGCTAACTTATCTATAAAGGGTATATAATTTAATATGATATACTATTCAGTATATTCATCTCTCAAATATATATTCTTAGAATTTTATTTTTTTAAAAAAAAGACATCTGATAAACTATTAAAAGCACACCCACGCGTGTGTATAAAACCTTAATGCGCGCTCCAACCATTACCGTAATGGAATTATTGCTACAGTATTTGCACGCTCCGGAGCAACAATTCCGTTACGGTAACGGTTGGAGCACGCATTAAGACGTGCTTCGGAGCAATAATTCCGTTATGATAACAGTTGGAGGGCGTCTTAACAAAACTATATATATATATTTTATTATGTACACCAAGTTTATGTACATCTGTGTACACGTCAAATGAAACGACGTTGTGTGTGCATAAGTGCAAGCAATAGAATTTCTGTATAAATATATATATATATATATATAATGTTTCATTTTTCTTATTATTTCTGATAATACTTGATTCGTTGAACAGTAAAACTTATTCAATTAACTTTATCTATTATATGATTCTAAATTTAAAATATTTTATTCTGATAGATAATCTCATCAAAAGAAGGCCAATGAAACACTTAGTATCTTCCATTATACCAATAATATACTTATATATAACCCTAAATTAAATATTGCTGCATCAAATATTCATCTCTATTTAAAATAAAATTTAATTTTAAGTATTAATATATAAAATATATTTAATTAAAAATAAAAGATACATCCATTATAATATATATAATATAAATAAAGTAAAGATCCCAAAATCAACAAGGTTTAAAAGTTAGAGATCTCGTAATTTTAAACAACTACCTTTTTTGTTTTTTGTTTTTGGTTTTTGAAAATTTAAAGATTCATGAAAGAAAAATTATCAAGGTCCAAGAAACATTATTTTTCAAACTCAATCACTATAACTTTTATATTTAACATATATAATCTTTCATATTTTACTAAAATAAAAAAATATTTATTAATTTTTCTTAAATTATTGCAATAAAATTCTTTTATTTATGATATATGAACATATATTTTTTTCTATAAACATATTCTTTCATAATTAATAGGCTCATAAATTTTTCCTTCTATTTATATCCTATAAATTTATTCTTTCAAAATTATTAAACTAGAACAAAACTATTTATATTGAATCAATATAATCTTTCATAAATAGAAATATTTTCCAATCTTATAATTACAGAACTTTGTTTTATTCATATTTAATTTTTAGAAAAAGCATATTGGAAAATTTTTTCCCTTTATACTATATATTAAAATATTTTAATATCTATTATGAAAACGCATGTCTGCATTACGCGGACACTAAACGTAGTTTGTAAGTTATTTACAATCAAACAAGAGAGTTATGTTAATATTAGAGATAAAGTTTTAAGTCAATATAAACAAAAAGGCCTTTGTTAAGTATGAATTTGATCCAAAAAAAAAAAAAACACACATAATATATATATAGAGACACTGCATTTGTTCTATTGGAAAATACACAAATTATTATATCAAAAGTCTATAGACACTATATTTTAATATATATTTATATAGAGAGAGAGTAATGTTAGTGTGTGCAACATTGTACACACTAACAAGTGCAACCGTTAATCAACTAATGATGAAATTTAACAGTTCGTTGTTAAGAAAATAAATTCTTCTATAAAAAAATTATTTTTTCAAATATTTTTTATAAACTAAACCCTAAAAGGATAAACTAAACTCTAAAAGTACTTGATTAAATTTAATTAATTGTTTTATAAAAATAAGATAGTTAATCGTTAACTTTGACCGTTAGTTGACTAATGGTTGTACTTGTTAATGTGTGCAATGTTGCACACACTAACATTTTCATATGTGTAATGTATATATATATATATACTCAATTTGTTCGATTGGAATGGCTAGTATGGAAGCCAAATATCCTATTTCGTATCCCACAACATCAGACTAAAAAATTTAAATAAAAAAACAGACCTATAATGTCCATCATAATAGTTCTGTGTTCTGGTAGTAAAGGCACATTAATTTAAAACTGGAAAAAAAAAAAGAGATGCATTTAAAGAGCTGATGAGTAATCGTACCAAAGAATGGGTGGTGGGGGCATGACGAAGGAACTCTGTTAGAAGACGGGAAGAGCGAACGATGAGTATAAGTTGAGGCAGATTCATGATTCTTAATGTTGCTGATGTTTGACTTTGATTCAAAAAATAATGTAGAAGAGGGTGGCTTTGTTCGTCTGTAAATACGGCTGCTTTCCTGTGATCTGTACTTTCTGGCCATGATTACATGCCAATGATTCTTGAGTGCGTTATCTGTTCTCCCGGGGAAAAGCCCTGACATGAGAGCCCATTTGTTACCGTACAATCTATGGGCAGCTAATAGCCTTTCCTCTTCGTCCTCGGTGAAAGCCGTCCTGTTAATTCTTGGATCCAGTTGATTAAACCATCTCAATCTGCAGCTCTTACCTATAGAATAATTATTAGTCAGATGGATGGTGGGTGTGATGATCAGAAAAATTAAGGAATTCTTGGCTTTTACCTGATCTTCCTTCAAGTTTCACACCAATGAGATTCCAGTTGTGAGGGCCATATTGGAGTACGAGTTCTTTGAGCTTAGCATCTTCATGGGGTCTCCAATGACCTCTGGCATGACGAGTACTTTTTTTGCTTGCGGTTATACATGCTGCATCAACATTATCTTTCGACTTTGTTTCCATCCCATCTGCGATAGAATTAGTATTCTCCACTACTGATATTTGCTTGTCTATAATGAATTCAGCATTCAAGTAAAACCCCATAATAATTTGATTAGGTAGAAAAAGAAACTCGAGGGTCGACAATTTTGAGCTCAGTCTAATTACAACAACTTCGTTTCTTTTTATGAAAATTTGGTCCATGGTGTGTCCGTGTGCATGCGCATCGAGAACCGCTCGTGTGGGAGGTGGGATTCCCTTTGTTGGACTTGGGAGAGCGTGCATGTAAACTGCTGCTGTTGGTCTTTCTTTCTCGCACTTTGGAGCAAAACCAGAATTTCGTTTGTCTGTTTGTCACTTCTTTTCTCTCTCGTTCCCTTTTTGCTTTTCGGAAAGGGGAAATAGCATGACAATTTTGTAACGTTTCAAAAAGAGTTCGTGTGATTTTGAACGGTGTTCCTCCACCTCTTTGTCCTTACTCCTCCCTTTCAAGATGAATAGAGTTTTGTTTTGAAATGATTATCTTTTATATATTTTTAAATAAAAAATATGATTGAATTACTTATTTTACATTCTTTTTGTCAAAAAGGTTTTTAATATTTTCTAATGATACTTAACTAATACATTCTAAATTTTAAACTATCCAATCACACAAAGTTGAGAGGAGAGAGAAGGAAAGAGAAAATAAAGAAGGAAAAAGGAAAGAGGATTTGGGGATGCAAGTCACGATGCGGGTAAATATTAAAGGAGGAACATATTTATCTCAAACGAGTAATGTTATGATTATCATAATTACGTTGAAAAATCAATAAATGACATTCAATAGGGAGCGTAATTAGTAGGCATTTTGCCACAATACAAATTTCTCAATTATTTGGTGGCTTAACGGATAGTGACCATTAAACTTGTACTTTAAAAAATAAAAAATCATCAAACTATAAAATCAATCAATTTAATAATTATATTTTATATTTTTATGACATTTTAATCACTATATGCTTGTTTGATTGAATAACAATTAATCATAAATGTAATGAAACTTCACTAATAATATCAACTGGTTTGACATGTCACCAAAATTGTCCTTATGGACTAAATTAAACATAAAATTTTATTCTATATCATTCAAATCATGTGTCGGTAAAAAATTAGATAAAAGAAAAAGATTGAAAAAATAATGAATATTCTCTTAATCAATATTAAAAATTTTATTGACATGGAAAGTCATGTCGCACAATCCGTGAAAATTGATTATATCCATAACTATTATTCAATCTTACCACCCTAGAGTGACTAAATTTTTTAAAAACACAAAATATTGTATAGATTATTTTAAAATGCAAAGTATAATTTTTAAATTGATTGATTTTATACTTTAATGGCCAAACTGGAAAAAAAAACAATGAAAACTTTGGTTATCACATTATTAGTTAGAATTATTGGCACTTTTTGTACATCACCTTTTTTGGTTTTTTAAGTTTCGTTTCATGATATTTTATTTGATCTTTTCTTGTCATTCAAAAATTTTAATTTGGTGACTTTTCAACATGTTTTTTTTTTTTTAATCCTTTTTGGTTATAAACCCCTTTTTTTTTTTTTTAACATATATGGTCATTTTCACATAAAAAATGTTTGTAACCTTAGTGGGGTCAAAAATGGACTCCAGGTCACCCCACAAATTCTAATAAAGCTTTGCAATCAGCAGACTGGGAAATGAAGAGAAAAGATCATCAGAGTGGGCTATCTCCCGAGGAAGAGCTCCAATACCTAAGTTAATATATTTGAGAGATATGGAAGGTAAAGACCGTTCTCTGTCCAGCTTAAGAATCGTTTATTCCCGAGTTTCTTAGTCCTTAGACTCATTGTGTGTTTTGGTTAAGTAGTAAAAAGAGAAGGTTCGTTACCTCCTAGATTTCTACTCTGCATTGTGTAACTGTAGGCCATTAGGATAATCGAGGAATTCTATTGAATCGTGCCCATTGCTCCTAAAATCATGGAGTCTAACTAGGACGAGAGATCTTGCCATTCATGTCTCTGTCGAGAGCTACAAGCTTGTTAACCAACCTTCATACCTACTTTGGGATCTCCCCACAGATGTTGAGTGTCTGGAATATCTCTTTTGGTGAGGTCACACTAAGTAGTCCTTGGCTCGTGGAAGTGATTAGGAGTGGCGTACCATTGGTCGTGGCATGGAAGATTTATGAGACGAGTTGGGAGTTACTAGGTCATGGGCTGAGCTCTAGTTGTACCTCTCTCAAGTTCATTCAGGAGGTCGGTAACCTCTAGGTTGATGACCTGGGAGGTCGATAGTAGCAGGTTACTATCCACCTTTCCTTGTTGACTTTGTGACTCTAACTTTCAGATATTGAGGGCATGGGGCCTTTGACCTATTTCAGTTGACTTATTTGGGTCGTACCTGTTTTACCCATCATTACCCCCCTTTAGGCCTAGCGAGCTCAGAGGTCGTTGGTGATTAAATTACCATCGTCTAGTGGTAGCCACCAGTGGGTCTGTCGATTCCTTGTAACGACTAGCTTTGGGGGTGCCTTTCCATTCGTGTCCCTAGTTGAGAGTTGCAAGTTGGCTAATTATTTATCGACCTCAAGCGGAGTTGCACACACTTGGTCACAATATGTCAATAACCCCGCTAGGGTAAGTACTCGCAACTTTTTTGCCAACCAACATTTGGCTTTGTTCTACCATGGGTATGTCAATAACCCCTTTCGTTTTCCTTTTACAGGGTCATGTTGCTTTTGGCGTGTGATTTTGGAGGCAGGCAAAGAGGGCCAGCAAGGATCAAGAGTTTACCTCATTGATTTTTGAGCTTTAGGATGCTAAAGTGCTCTTGGAGAAAGAGGTTGCTGAGCTCATTGCCTCTACTGAATCATCCAAGGCCTCTGTTGAGCACTCCAAGCAACCTCTTATAGCATGCCAGAGTTATATTGTAGAAGCTAAGGCTTCTAATGACGCCATCTCCATGGTTCTGGACACGGCTGAGAAGAGGGCAACTGAGCAAAAGGAACACATCAAAGTGCTCGAGGCTAGGTTGGAGGAATTCTAGGGGATTGGTGACGAGTTAGGCAGCTTAGCATTATGATGCAGAGTTGGTTGCTGATCAAGGTGGTTCGGATGCGGGGCAGGTGTCGGTTCAACAAGTTTTGATTCCACAATCAGCTCCACGACGTTCAGAACTTTTGAAGAAGAGGATATGAGCTGCTTAAAACACCGAATTTATGTTGGACACGATTCTCGAGGTGACTGAAATGAGCTCAAATAAGGCTCAAATCTGATTGGGTGACCCGGAACTGCCCAACGAACCAAAGTCACTGCTATGTTGTGTTG
>JAOXNR010053734.1:0-10228 GCA_028571225.1 Parsonsia alboflavescens | reverse complement strand
TACAATTTAAAGTTTTTGCAAATTAGCCTTTTCACATAAATTTAAGTATGTTATTAATTGAAATTTTTAAAGTTATGCGATACATGAATTTGAAGAGAAAAAACATATTTTACCTGTGAAATAAATGCAAGTAAATAGCTAAGGATAATACAAAATATTAAATATTTGCCATTACCAATCATTGCTTCCAATGATAATTTTATCAGAATGGTGAAGGCAAAGTTGACTTCTCTATCTGTGGCTTTAACCTGCTTGGATGCCAAGTCATTTGCGTGGTAGAAGGAGCTTTCTACGAAATCGACTTTAGTCTAAAGGCTAAAAGCTACTTCTAAAATTGTGATTTGACAGACTCATGTCCAATCAGAATTTCTTGAATTGTGATCTCACTGAAGTCATTTTTTAAAGTTGTGAAACACCCCAAACAAGTCTTCCACATCTACGGAGATTACAATAAAATCGTCTTTTTATGGGACACCCCAAAACGGTCAAAAATTCAAGGACAATGCTCCCCCTACATCCAGCGACCGATTTTAAACACTAAACTGGCCATAGCTAGAGTTTTCCAGTGTAAAAGGACTTTTATGATCAAATGAAAAAAGATAAAGGATCAAGACGTCTCTAAAATAAATTATAAGGAACTCAAAAAGTTGCATATAAGATTTGGGATCTATCTAGGCCACTTATAAAAGGATAGGAACCCTAAAAAATAAATAAATAAAAGATTTAAGATCCAAATAAACCAAGAAAAAAAGACAAAGTACTAAACATGGAATTTTCTCTATAAAAAATGCTATGTCATCAATGTGACTTCATATTTTAAAATCCTTAACGATTCATTAGTCATGTTGAAAATATTTTCTCTCTATACATTAAAAGATTCTGTACATTTATTTCAATAGCATTTAGCTAAAATCTAAAATATCCTAAGCTTTATGTCTCTTAATTTTAAAAAAAGTAGTGTTAACCTTTTAATTTAATAGTTCTAAATAATTTTTGTAATGGGTCTCTATTGTTTTTATTTAATCATGCAATAGGTCTTTTTCCCAAAAGAGAGGTCAAATAGATCCCCCCCTCCCCCCCAAATTTGGGTATTTCTATCATCAACATATTTATGTTTGGTCATATTGCTCATTTTTTAAATATGTGACTAAAAATGGACAAAATCAAAGTTTCGACCATTCTTATAAATTTTTTATTATTATAAACTAAATAATTAGTAGGTGTCAAGATTAAGAGAAAAAAAAGAGCGAGGGACCAATGAAATAAAACTTTCCATTGACGAATAGCTCAAAAGGACCAAATTAATTAAGTCCAATTGATTTAAGGGTTATATAATTAAGGGGCCATTATTGCATGCATATACTTAGCACCAGGAAGATACAGACAAATCAGAGGGAAATTTTCACTTGATTTTTCGAGGGTTTTTGGAGGGATAAATTTCACCAATATATACTCTTTTATATGGATTTATGATTTTGAATGTTCCACAATTCATTTGGAGGTGATTTGATACTTCAAATGACTCTCACAAGAAACTTGGTCAAAACCGAAGTTGAGCTATATGACTTTTAGCCAGTTTGGACATGATTTTCACCTGATTTACCCTTCTTCTTTTTTTTTTTTTTGGATCAAATTAGATCACTTTCTCCTCCTATGTAAGGACTATAAATTTGAATTTGTGAAACACTATTCCTCCCACTCGTTTGAAATTTTAGATCTGATCTCAAATCTTCCTCAATGGCAACGAGAAACATTTTTCATAGAGCAAATCCCCATCTCGTCTATCAATGATATTGTTAAAATGTGTATTAATTAGAAGAAAAAAAATTTGATGTTATTTTGACATATTTCAATATATATAAAAATATATAATTTTTAATAAAATTTATCAATTCAATTACGGTTGAGCCATTAAACTATGAACGAGAAAGTTTCCAAGTTCAATCTTCGGTTCAATTTTAAAAACATTAGTTATTTCCTCAAACAATTTATATGCATTACAACTTGACTCCCTATATAAATAAATAAATTAATGATAATCTAAAGAACAATTCAAAACCATAGAATGCAAAAAATTCCTTTGGAAAATTGCAATAAAACTTTTACCACCCTTTTTCTCTCTCCCTCCATAATGTTCCTTCATTGTCTATGCAATTGGGTGCGTTTCGAAATCAATTTGGTGTGTTCTAAAATCAACTCTCTGTTCCAAAATCCATCGTGGTCTGAAATCATAACCAAGATCCGAAATAATATAAGCTAAGTCTCGAATAGTTTTGGTTGTATGTATTCTAAAATCAAATCACTAAGGATTGAAATAGTTTAAATAAGGTTCAAAATGATCTAATCTAAGTCTCGAATAGTTTTGGTTGTATTTCGAAATACCATAACTAAGTTCCGAAATAATAACCGAGGTCTGAAATTTCATCAAACTCTGGAATATTTTCCTCTTTTAATTTCAATTTCTAAGATCTGAAATATCAAAATCAAGTTTTGAAATATAGTAATTCGAACCTCTCCAAGTCCGAAATGTATTTCAAGATCCAAAATATCACAAATTCTCACAAATTTAATTTTTAACCGTTATATTCACCAAGGTGCGAAATTATATCATTAAGATCCAAATAATTTTAAAACCTTATTTTTTCACCAATTCAATTTTTGAGACCGTTTCATATTTGGAGGTTTGAAATCTTACCACCAAGGATCGAAATAGGTTAAAAATCTTCTTTTTTAAAATTCTTTTAGCTTAATATATTTAATTTTGATAACAGATTTATAAAAAAAAATTGAGAACCCAAATTTTTACATATTTTCACTTTATATAAATAAATAAATTTTAAATTTTTTAAAATCTTATTATTAATAATTAATTTGAAAGTGATAATTAATATTTTCAACGATATAATTTAGAATTAATTTTTTTTATAAATAAATACATTGTACTAATAAATATATTATAATTAATTATATTAAAAATCCATTGATTAGTTTGTGGCCTAATTTAATTAAGCAATACCCATTTGGATAAAGATTATAGATTTTTTGAACTAATAAATAAGAGAAAGGTGTTCTTCAAAAAATTATACTTTGAAATTTAAATAATACTAGATACAATAACTTTTTTTCCCTTTTCTTTCTCTAAGGACAGGTTTTAAATAATACCTTCAAGTTTCGAAACATTAAAATAAAAAATAAAATAAACAAGAAGAAGGAAAACATCCAACCCGCAATCTGAAATCACCCTACCAAGGTCCAAATTTGACTAGTCAAGATTTGGAATATCCCCTCAAGGTCCAAAAATGTTAAAAAATAATAATAATAAGTGAAGGCCTTCGCAAATCCCCGAGGTCCAAAATCCCCAAGGTCAAGGCACAAAATGCCCTCAAGGTCCGAAATATATTAAAAAAAGTGAAGACTTCACAAATCCAAGATTCGAAATCACCCTCTCAAGATCTTATAATTTCCCCCCAAGGTTCAAAATATTAGGGAAAAAAAGGTGAATTTTATCACAAAAAGGTCTGAAATCCCTCTCTCAAAGCACAAAATTTCCTTCACGTGGATCGAAATCTCTGTAATCCCACCTTCCACCAGCTACTACTGAATGTGGCGCCATAAAAACAAGCAAAACGAATAAACACAAGTTGCCAAACACCAAACCAAAAAAAAAAAGAAACAAACCAAACAATGTACTTTCGAACATCATCTATCTTCGTCTTCTTGATTTTGAAAAACAAAAATCATATACTAAACAACCGAACACAAAAAAAAAAAAAAAAAAAAAAACTAGGCTTTTTCCTTTCTCTTCAATAAGGGAATGGTTCTTTGAACAGTTTTCTTTGTCATTGAATCAAATGAATAATGTTAGTTGTGGTTTCTTCAATTCATTTTTACAGCTTGATGGGTTTGGTAGTTGTGTGCATTGAATATTGAGGGTTAAGATAGTAAATATATGTTAAATGAGAATAAATGTTAAGTTTTTTTTTTTATAGGAAAATTCAAAATGGGTATAGAATAACAAGTTAGTTTTACATATGACTAATATGTGAAATGTTTTGAGGATTTGGGTAAAATAAGAAATAATTGTTCTCAATTTGGATAGAAATGAAAACTCCTCTCTTTCAACGGTGTTAAAATTCATCTATTAGTATGACGTGGAAAGGTACTCCATCCGTCCCTATTTATAAATCATTTGGACTAATTTTCTTTATTATTGAATAAAAGTTATTGTTGTTAATTTATTAAGTAATTTATTAATTTTTTTTACTATATTACTTATCTTATTCTTTTCCCAAATCAATATTGTTAATTTAATTAAAATTAAAATTTGGAATATTTTAAGAAGAAAAAGCTTCAATTTTTTTTAAATAACTTGTGAATAGTAATTAATAGAATACTATAAATCGAATTATAACATAAAAAAATCGAAGTAGATTGCTGCACGAATCATAAGCATAGGGGTGATCTGGTCTCGCACCTGCACCGCACCACATTAGTCACAAAAATATCTCCTGTCTTTCTTCAATTATGTGGCCGAAACTTTGCATCCGAATGTTTTTGGATTTATTGAGACGGTTCGTTTGACATTTCAAAGTCTAATGCAACTATAAAGTTGAATACTAACCATTGCCGTTCAAATTGAAATATAAATAGAAATAGTTTACATATATATGGCGAGGGCAGGAGGAAACAGTTCAAGGTGGTCTCTCAATGGAATGACAGCTCTCGTCACCGGCGGCACAAAGGGCATCGGCCGCGCCATCGTGGAGGAATTAGCTGCACTGGGAGCCAATATCTACACTTTCTCAAGAAAAGAACCTGAGCTGAACGCACTATTGAAGGAGTGGGATTCTAGAGGATTCAAGGTCACCGGTTCCGCCTGCGATGCAACTTCCAGAGAACAGAGGATCGAAGTCATGGAAAAGGTCTCGACCGCCTTCGACGGCAAGCTCAACATCCTAGTAAACAACGTTGGGACGTACATGACTAAGCCAGCTGAGGAGTATACTGCTGAAGATTATTCACTGCTAATGTCTACCAATTTGGAATCCTCTTTTCATCTGTCCCAACTTGCTTATCCTCTTCTAAAAGCATCAGGTACGGGAAATGTTGTCTTTATTTCATCCGTTGCAGGTTTGACAGGTTTGCAGCATTTCTCTGTATACGGAATGAGCAAAGCAGCAATGAATCAATTGACAAAGAATTTGGGTTGTGAATGGGCAAAAGATAACATTCGGGTCAACACGGTTGCGCCTTGGTTCATTAGGACTCCCCTAGTGAAAGATCTGCTGAGTAGCAGGGAGATGATGGAGAAGATTAAAATAGCAACTCCCATTGGGCGCCCCGGAGAACCTGAAGAAGTGTCTGCACTGGTTGCCTTCCTATGCTTCCCAGCTGCTTCCTACATAACCGGTCAGGTTATGGTTGTCGATGGAGGATTCACTGCCAATGATTTCGAATTGTAAGGCCATTTCTATATTTCACGAGATTCCTCCACTCCTCGTCGAGTGAGGAAAGCCCGTCTGTATTCATTTTGGTATTGAAAAAATTAACCTAATCTTTTTCTATTGAATAAAGCATGCCGCCTGTCCCTCTAAAATTTGTTTCGCTTGGAAATAAGTCTAGTTGTACGGAACAAGCATACTGTTAGTGATGAGCTGTAATGAACAACATACCGGGGAGCATCTTAATTTTAATAGAATCTAATACTAACAATCTAACTGATAAATAAAAGTAATAAACTAAATAAGTAAATCTTTACAAAAAAGAAATAAACATAAGATATAACGAGGTTCACTATATTGAAAAAATATCTAATATTAGGCTATGTCCTCAAGGCTTAATCTGCCGGTAAAATCCATCGAGATGAAAAGATTATAATAGGTATTACAAATTACTATAAAATCCCTCTATTCTAATGCAAACCTATTCTAACTTTACCTTATCAAACCACAACAAGAATCCCTCTTACTTATATCACAACACCTTCAAGAATCCCTTTGAAGGCAATAAAACTTCTCCCGAAGTCGAACTCCCCATGAGTTCTGGAGCTGTCTTGCAAAAACTTTTGTGACACTCCCGTGACACGCTTGTTATAGTGTGGTAGAGATACTCCTCCTGAGATCTAAAACTTCCATAAATATTCTCCTGAATATTTATAAGGATTTTTCACATGGACTCCTCAGCATATACAGTCGATTATTCTCAAACTCAATCACTTAAAGATAGCAAGAAGAATATATGAAATATATCAATTGCTAAAAGATAATCAATATTTTTTTAGATATGAGAATATCCAGAGATAATTATGAGGATACCAATTCAGAATAGGCAACCAACAAATCTTCATAAATTTTAATCTAACTTAAACACTAATTTGATCAACCTGTAATATTCAAAAACCAAAATAATAATTACCCTAATGAATTATTAAAACTCGAAATAATAGCCAACAAATATCTAATAAACTCCCTCTTTGGCATTATTTTGGCAAAATACAAATAACAAAGGTTTTTGAATATAATAAGCAGTAAAACCAGAATCAATGTAAAGCACAGAAAATCAATTATATAAATCTGCATTGGGTGAAAAACAATCTGTAACAAAAATAAAATGCAGTACCCAAGAATTAAAGAACAAAGAAAAAACAGAACCAAATGTTATTAGTACGTTAAAAAACAAAAAGCCAGAACAAAACCACAAACAGTAGAGCCAGCAGTATGAATGCATCTCCCCCTTGTTGACAACAACAATGCCAAAGATCACTCATCAGAGTCAGAGGTGGAAAATTCATCAACTTGGGAAGGAATAGCCATAGAGACAGCCTGTTCCAGAGTAGTGACAGCCTGATGAAAAATAATTATGGCCTATTGAACTTGAAGCAAGGCAGCAGGTAAAGGAGCGAGAGCTTGTTGCAATTGCACAAGATGTTTGTGAGACATGCCAGAAGAATAAGAGGGGATGGATTGAGCAGCAGATTTCATGTCATTCACCTGTTTCCCTTTGAACAACCGGGCAGAAACTTTGATCACCATGGAGGGATAGATTAGTTCTCCATTAGTGGAATCCCAGACATTGTGTTGTTTGAGAAGGACGGATGTAATGAGAACGGGAAAGGATAGACTGCCATAGGTTTTGTCCCACTGCTAGTAACCACAGATGAACTCATAGATATGCTGGTTAAGATCAAAGACAGAGTTAGTCCCAATGGAATACAAGAGTCGTGCATGATCACCAAAAACAGTGGAAGAGTGAGTACATGGGAACCAATTTGATTTAGAAATTTTGTGTAGAATGGAGTACTTGGTGGAAAGAGCAGAAGCTTTAATTGCATTGTCATGTGGCCATTGCTTCAAATGACCTCCAGTTAATTCAGAGGCAATATCATCAAAATTAACAGAGAAAAGGTCCGTAGAGCCTGAAGAGCCATCAACCTCACTCAAACCCAAGTATTCTCTAATCAATTTAGCCGAGAAATCAAACAAGTAACCTCTGACATAAACTTTTTGAAACATTAAACTTCTAGTATTCTTAATTTCACATAGATTCACATAGAAATCACGGACCAAACCATCTATATAGAAAGACAATTGTAAAACCGATTTCATAAAAACTTTCCGAGACAAGAAATCCAGAATTCCTTCTTTTTCATGACTTGGAATATCAATGTTGCGTTCTTCTATTATTTTACTTGAGACAATGGTATTCCAGTGATTAACACAATGTTCATTTAGGAACTTTTTATTGAAGGGTATAACAGAGTGTACCAGTGGAATAGAGCGAGGAGGAGATGAGTCTTGTGGAGTGGTGAAACTGGGCTCGTCATCTTCAGGATCAGAGGAGTCCATGGTGTCCAAATCAATGGGTTGAGCAATGGATGTGGAAACATGGGCTTTAGCTCTCGTACCACGAAGTTGATATTTTTTGGATCCCACAGCACCGCGTTTCCTTTTATTGGTGGGTTTGCTAGAGATTGTAGAAGGAAGAGACGACGGCAAAGGGCTGAAGGGCCAGCGACAGGAGTTGGAATTGATGGCTGAGGACTAGTAGTAGATGGAATATGACTTCGTTCAGTAGCAATAGTCTTCAAGACTTCTTGAAGATGTGGATCTTGAAGATGTTTATATTGGAGAAGAGTAGAGATGTCACTAGCACTAGTGGGAACATTGTCACCCAGAGGTGGAGAAGACACCGCAGGAGGTGGTGGAGACTCAGTAGGTGGTGGTGTAGAACTAGAAGAGGATGTTGATGGAATGACACCTAACTTCTTCTTCTGTGCAACGTGTTTGACACAAACCATGGTGATATCAAGAGAAAACTGAACAGGTGCTGCACAATTTGAGAGAAAAAGATAGAGGCACACAACAATGGCGGTGAAGAGAAATCATAAAAGTGGAACATATAAAACCCTATTTGATAAACACAAGAATGGTAATATGCAGATATACTCCTGGCTTTGTGCCGAAAATATCTAGGGAAGATAGAGGGATTTTTGAAAAGATCTCCTTAGTTTGGAAAGAAGCCGAAGACTAGAAGACTTTGAGCATGGATCATGATTTTGTAACAGCCAAGAATATTAAACCAACCAATAGAATTTAAACATAATATCACTCGGAAAAACTATAGAAAATAATATAAATATATATATATTATTTATTATTTTAAAAGAAATAAGACAGTCTCCTTTAAGAAGAGAAGTTCAGCTTGATTATCCTGATAAGATCAAATATCTCCCGGGAAAAACCATAGAAAATAATATATATATATATAATTTATTATTTTTAAAAAAATAAGACAGTCTCCTTTAAGAAGAGAAGTTTAGCTTGATTATCCTGATAAAATCAAATTTCCCACTCATATTAAAGATTTTTTAAACTTAAATTAAGAATATAGAGAGAGAAAATACATTATCAATGTACTAGAATTTTGGTGAGGGTGTGTGTACCTGACGGAAATCAACAAGATTCTTCAATCTGAGATAGTTTTCACACACCCACTAATGTAGCTCCTTTCAAGATTGTTTATGCATAGGTTACTGCATACAGAAGTGGTGGTAACTCTTTTATTAGAAAATATGTAGTTTAAGCCATACTAACATTCCCTTGTTCCTTCTTGGCATCTAATCTGAGATAGTGAAGGTAACTCTTTTCTCAGAGAAATAAATGATTCTTTACTGAAATCATGTGACATTCCCTTGTTCCTCCTTGGCAGTTTTTTTTTTTTTTTTTAAGGAACTTGAAGAAATCAATCATGTCTGTGTAAATGGAACAAAATTCAAGTTTTATGAAAGATATTTTGACACTCTGCCTATATGCAAAATTTAAGAATGGTAAACCTTTTATAATGATGAAGAAAAAGAAATCGAAACAAGATAATCCTCCTGAACCATTATCTTCCTATAAGGCAACTGTCATACTTGTTTTTTTCATATATCAATAAAACAAACTCCTGAAGCTTTCCTTAATGATTCAAATGTTTTATCATCTAAAAGTTTAGTAAAAATGTCAGCCAGTTGTTTTTCCGTTGATACATGCTCAATGACAACAGTCTTCGACTCTACTAATTCTCTAATGAAATGATGCCTTATGTTAATGTGTTTAGCGCGGGTGTGTTGAACAGGATTTCTAAATATATCAATGGCACTTTCATTGTCACAGAACACAATAAACATATCTTGCATAATACCATAATCTTTTAGCATTTGTCACATCCATAATAGTTGTGTACAACAGCTTCTAGCAGCAATGTATTCTGCTTCTGCAGTTGATAAAGATATTGAATTCTGCTTCTTGCTGTACCATGAAGCAAGATTGTTTCCAAGGTAGAAACATCCTCCAGAAGTACTTTTACGATCATCCAAGTTTCCTACCCAGTCTGCATCGCTGAAACCTGCCAAAAATGCTATGGTATCAATAGTATACCAGATGCCATAATTTAATGTAGTATTGACATAGCGAATAATTCTTTTGACAGCCAACAGATGAGATTCTTTGGGATTGGCTTGATATCTGGCACAGATACCAGCACTTAGACATAGATCTGGTCTACTTGTCGTAAGATACAACAGGCTTTCGATCATACTTCAATACAAACTTGGTTCTACATCTGTTCCTACATTGTCTTTAGACAGTTTCAAGTTAGTATAAATCGGTGTTCTAACAGTCTTGGCATTTTCAAGACCAAACTTGTGAACCAAAGTTTTAGCATATTTGCTTTGTGAGATATATATCCC
>JAOXNR010053733.1:0-13688 GCA_028571225.1 Parsonsia alboflavescens | reverse complement strand
AGATCATATGTTATATATAAAATTAAATTTAGGATGTTGATATATATATATATATATATATATATATATATATATATATTTTATGGGGTACATTTATTTCATTTTAATTTTAGATTATTTTTTAAAAAATTATTTAATTAATAACTATACTTAATTGAGATGTAAACTCTACGACTTTACGTTACGAGTTTATCATGACTCAAACAAATGTAGGTAAACTATCCGGTTTGAAAATCCTGGGTGGGACTATATGGGACAAGGTTGCCTATCCAAAGTTCAAGATAGAGACAGATGGAAATGATCCCCAATTTGCTATTGGTATGCTATTTAATACTTGACAAGAGTTAAAGGCTGCCATTCTCAATCACGGTACATTTGCTTAAAAAAAAATGACAACACCAAAGTGAAGGCATTGTGTAGGGAAGGGAGTTGTGGGTGGTCTGTGTATGCTTGCAAATTACGTGACACCCCCACCTTCCACATAAGGACTCTATAGTTGAGACATGACTGCTCTAGGACTCTTAGTCACTAGCTGGCCACTTCAAGGTTTATTACACGAAGATATCTTCATGATTTTATATTTGAAAACAGGATCAAAGTATACAAGTTTCAAGAAAAAATTCACCAAGAGCTGAATGTAAATATTTCAGCAACAAAAGTGTACAAGGCAAAGGCTCATGCAAATATTTAGATTGAGGGAACATATAAGGATTAGTACAAGATGCTTTGGAGATATGCTGAGGAATTACGAAGAAGTAATTTGGGCTCTATTGTGTGAATTCAAAGTGTTGTGGATGAAGAGACGAGGGATAAATACTTCAAACGCATATATGTGTTTGTAGGCATTAAGAGATGATTTTTTAAAAGGTTGAAAGTAGGTCATTGACTTAAATGGTACATTTTTAAAGGTTTTGCACTCTAGTATTCTATTGACAGTCGTTGATATAGATACAACATAATGTTTCCAATAGCATATGCGATGGTTGATACTGAGAACTTACGCTATTGGAAGTGGTTTATATCTTGGTTGAAGGATGAGTTTAATATTGAAAAACAAGATGATTGGTGTATTATCTCCAATAGATAGAAGGTAAGAACCTGTAAACATAAAATTCAGATTTGATTGCTTCAACGAAATTGATAACCCCATTTTACTGTTTTGTAGGGACTGAACTATGGGGAAGGTTCTCTTATTGGTTGAACACAAACATTGTGTTCATCATTTGCATAACAACATGAAAAAAAGTATTTGGCAGAAAGTGTCTGAGATCTGCTTTGGAGTTGCGCAAAGCCAACATATCTAAACAAGTTCTAGGCAGAAATGGAAGGGTTGAATTACATTGACAATGGAGCATAGTGTGGCTAACCAAAAACATAGATCCAAGGTGTTGGAGCAGGACTCATTTCAAATATACACCAAAGTGTGATTTGTTGATAAACAACCACAGTAAATCCTTCAATAAATAAATCTTACATGCCTGAACAAAGCCAATGTCTGGATTATTGGACGGGATCGAAGCATACCTCATGCTAAAGCACCAGTCATGAGGAGTTGGATTGATAGACAGAGAGGTAGGATTTGCCCTTGGGTTTTGAAGCAAAAGAAATTGAAGGATCAATCATCAGTATGCACTCCATTGTATGTTGGTGACTTAAAATATTGAGTCACGAAGGCTCATGAAGAACAATTTGTAGTTGATTTAAACCAGAGGACATGTACTTGCAAAAAATGGGAGCTATCCGGGATACCTTGTATTCATGTTGTGACTACCTTAGGGTTTCAAGATGACAACCTAGAGGATTATGTGGTTGAATGCTATAATGTGGATGCTTATCGAAGGGCCTATGCACTAGTCATAGGACCTACAAATGGATCTAACGATTGGCCTATTTTCGAAAGACTAGCAATGCTTGCACCTAATAATATAAGGCTACCAGGAAGGCCTAAATAGAAGAGAAGGCCCGAGCTAGGTGAAAATGGCAAGAAGATCAATAGGACTGATAAGGCAAAGTTGGGTTTTCAAAGCACAAATGTAGCAATTCTAGAAAATGTACTGTTTTGTCATCAAGTAACACAAAGGCATGAACCTCGTCTGATCAGCCAAAGAGCCTACTGGATAGTAGTATGAATAGATGACATAAGTGTTGGGAATTATGGCATAACAACATGAGCTATCAGAATATGTTTGCCAAGTGATCCAGTCCATGTGAGGAATGTGACCAATCCATATGAGGCCTGTGCTGGTCCAGACCTTTCTCAAGAGGCCCAAGTTGGTCTAGGCCCATCACAAGAGGCCCAAGCAGATCTCTCCCATGAACAGTAAGCTCAAGCTTTATTGGAGCACCACCCACATGTTCCAGCTAGGAAGCCCAAGGTATAGAATTACAAAAGAAGCAACATGTTCATTTCATATTACAATAGGTAATAACATGTTCATATTACTTTACTTTATACTGCAGTAACAATTTTTAGTTTCGAATGCTTGCAAAAGTGTGCTATGTCTATTTTTGTAATAGAAAGTTATAAACTCTTCAAGGTGTACATGTTATCAATCAACTGAGCACAATAGGGCCACTTGTCCTAGACTGGAGGCACGATCACATCCAGGCATAAAGATGTTGGATCTTCCTCGGGAGGATGATTGGAGGGTTTAGATAGTTGGTTTGTGTTGTGTTTTGCTTTTGTTGTGGCTAATGAGATGAACTATTTGTTATTTGAGCATTGACAGTAGTGTTAGAGGTTGTAGTTTTGGTTTCGAGGAGAGAAGGCAAAGCTAATGTTTTATTTTTGTGGGTTAATGAGGTATCTGTGTATCCTCATAGCACAATGAAATTCATTTTAGATGTGCAGTAAATGACAGCTTTTGATTTGTTCAACTTTGATTAGTGAATGTCACTAGACTATTATCCCTTTGTTCAACATTGATCAATTTCCTTATTTTATTTATTTTAATTTATTCAGCTTTGTATTTCTATTTATGGATGTATGCATGTTTGAATTTGTAGAAACGGATACAAAATTTTTGTTAATATTTATCTTGATCTTGCTACCGTTTAAATTGGGACATAAAACAATCGTCATTTAGAACATAGACAATAGCATAATTTCATTCATTCCTTCCACATTTAAGACGAGATCAAAGTGTGGCTTTATGCCATACACTGAAATTGACACAGAATGAGATAATACTTATGGTAAAACATACAACCACATAATAAATGTTTATAATCCTAGTCCTATGTCAAACACATTGAACAATTGATTCACTATACTTAGGCCTATTAATCAAGTGGGATCTCACAAACACCATGAAAGGGCAATCACCACTAAAGAAAATAGAAGAAGAATCGAAGTAATATATATATATATTTTTTATCAGCCACCCTTGCTTCCTCCATCTTCTTAATAATCTTGAGTAGTCCAGGTGATGGGAGAAACGGGCATGACCCGGATAAGTCAACCCAAATGAGCTTAAGCCCCGACCCAAATACCTGAAAGTTAGACTCACGAGTCAAGAGAGGTGAGCAACGTCCTGCTATCATCGACCTCCAAAATTAGCTCAAGAGAGGCCTCCCTAGACCACAACCTTCAAACTGGTGAGCTCCAACCCGTCTCATACATCTTCTATGCCACGACTAACTGTGTGCAACTCCTAACACCTTCCATGAGCCTTTAATCACTCGGCGCAACCTCCCAAAAGAGATAGTTGAGACCTCCGACTTCCAAGGGAAGGTCGCAATGTTGGTCTAAAGGTCTTTAACGAGCTTGTAGCTCTCAACTAGAGACTTGAATGGCAAGATATCCAAACCTAAGAAAACTCCACAATTCTAGGAGCAATTGGCGGGATATGATATGATCTCACAATTATCCTAATTGCCTACTATCACGTAATTAAAGAGCCTTGATCAAAGAGATAACTAACTTGATTCAATTTATAATCAAATTATAAACAGTCTATGGACAAGGACAGAGTTTTTTAGGTTAATTACTCAAGATTAATCTCTCAAAATACTAACTTAGGCATCAGTCCGGTGAACTACCCCTTTTCCTCCCAGGTTGTGATCATGGACGTCATCGTGGTTTCAGGTGACCTGGAGGCTATTTCCGAGTTCCATCACTTCTGGAACCGTCTGTGGGAAGGAGCATTCTGAAAACAAAGCTTTCTTCCCTGTACAAAAAAAAAAAAAAAAAACATGAATCTTGATGACTTAATCAAAACCAACGCGCGTTCGGCTGCCACGTCGTGGCAAACCACCGGGCAGAATGCAATTACGCACTGGAGAAGCAGTGCCAGAAGACCCATCCCTAATGGAGGATAACAACAATAAATCTAGGGCTGGACAATCAACAGGACTAGCTAAGACTGACACGGTCTGGGCCATCTGGGATCTAGATGAACCCTCCGCCTGAGTAGGAAAGGCCTAGAAGGAGACACCTCAACCAGACCAACAATGGCGACAACCCTAGACCACAGAGATCTGGGGGAAGTCGAGTGACCATCCTAGCTGAAATTTTAGGACCCATGGTGGCTACCCTAAAAGGACTCTCGGGTAGAGGAGAGTATATGTCAACAGGGTGCACTCTTGTACCATCCCAGAGGGAGATGCAACCACCCAGGGATCAAGGGGGTCGTACACAGCCTGACTAGCCCCCGCCTTTGGAAGCAAGGAATGACCTCCGGCCTGACGAAGAAAGTCGAGAAATAGATCGAACACAGGAAAGGTCACAGGGCGGTAGAGTCCCACTTGTGGCCGACCTGAGAGAAACCCTGAACAATAGAAGGGACTATGACTTACGAGACAGACTCAACAGAGTTGCTATATCACAAAGTCAAAGATAAGAGACCGATCCTAAACAGCAGGGGAGAAAAAAGACAGGCAGCGATGCTCGAGGGGTAGCCCTGAATCCATTCAGGAAAATGACTCTCCCAGCCAATCAGGAGAGAGATGGAAGTCAAGAGATACAAAGCAATGTGGACCTATAGGAACCTTCGGCATTTGTCCATAGCATCAGGACTGCTCAAATGCCACTAGGATTTAAAGCCCCACAAGTGGAGGCCAAGTATGACGGCACAAGGGAACCGTTACAACACATAGATGAATACGTTTCCTACATGGAATGTTTGAGTACCCTAACCATGTAAAATGCTGGGCTTTTCGGTCCATGCTGACCAAGAAAGCATAGTCCTGGTTCAAAGGAATTCCAGAGGCAAGTATCTCAAGCTCGACTCAGCTAAAGGAGCTGTTTCTGAAAAATTATCAGAGCGGCAAGAGATGTGAAAAAGACATCAATGATATGTTCAATATCAAACAAAAGTTTGGTGAAAACACGAGAAGTTACTATAGTCGCTTCAATGACAAGGCAGTAGAAATTGATCAAAAGAACAATGTCATCTACATCAGTGCCTTCAATCAAGGATTGCAAGGGGGTCCGTAGCCCTTAAGCTGGCAGAAGAACTAGTGAAAACCATTAAGGAGTTGCAAACACTCATTGAGAAAATAATTTCTAAAGAGACGCCAGTCAAGAAAAAGATTCTTGGTTTTGCCTCAGCCACTAAGAAAGATAATACATGGTGTCCAAAAGCTCGCAGACCTCAAATAGAGATAGGAAGGATCCTTAGATAAGAAGAGGAAGACCATTCCGGACTTGGTGACAACTCCCCTCATGACCTCACGGCCAGAGATACCAGTGGTCATGGAAAAGAAGGGTCTCCTGAAGCCACCAAGACCTCTCAAAACTCCCCTAGCCAAGAGAGACGTGCCAAAATTTTGCCACTACCACAAGGCCCAAAACCACCTCACGGAGGACTGTTTTGACCTTAAGCGCGAGATTGAGAGGCTAGTAAAGGAGATCCACCTGCACGATTTCTTGACACTGAACACACGTCCCGCAAATCCACCTCCTACAGCTACACACAACCAGAGACCTCTGGTCGGTGAGATAAGCTATAGAAAGGTGGTCGAAGCGAGATTGGTGGAAAGATTCAGTGCCCTTAACGGTGTCATTCCAGATTGGGGATTTCCTGGTAGGCAAGATATGGGTTGACACTAGGAGTGCAGTAAATGTCTTGTATAAAAAGGCATTTGACCAAATGGGGATAGACAGAAGCTAGCCAATAAAGTCAGACACTGCTCTGACCAGCTTCAATGGTAGCACAACCTATATAGAAGGGATTCTACGAGTTCCAACTGCAGTATATGTGAGCTGGTTGGTGGTCGATGCACCTGGAACTTATAACGTAATTATGGGAAGGAAACGGGTCATGGACCTAAAAGCAGCAATCTCCTTAACAAATGACTGCATGAAAATCCAGGTTGGAGAAGCCTGGGTCGTCATAGAAGGAGACAAGCAGCTCACCACAAAATGCTACCTTGCGGAAGTTAGTACGGAGACCTCAGGGGAGCCCAAGCAGGAAGATTTCATCGATCTCCCGAAGGGGAATAATGAAATCAGAATCCAAGCAACTAGCAGAGGAGAAAAAGTTCTCAACCCAGAATTCCCTGAGAAAGGGATAAAGATAGGCGAGCTTTTGTCTTCCAAAATTAAAGGGATGCTCATTGATTCCCTACAAGAATATCTGAAAGTCTTTGCTAGAGACCTACCGACCTTGAGGGCATTGATAAGAGAATTGCAAATCACAAGGTCCAGCTCAAACCAGGAGTCAAACCAATGAAGCAAAAGAAAAGGACCTTTGCTCCAGAGCAAACTGAGGTCATAGCCTGAGAAGTGCAAGCTCTTCTCGCCACTGGAATCTTGAAAGAAGTGGTGTACCTAGAATGGCTGGCCAACCCACTGGTTGTGCCACAAAAAGAAAGGACATGGAGGATGTGTGTAGATTTCACCACACTACACAAATACTGTCAAAATGACTCATACCCACACCCGAGCATTGATCAAATGGTGGACTCAACAGTCAGATACCAAAGGCTATGTTTCCTAGATGCCTACAAGAGGTACCATCAAATTCCAATAGCAACAGAAGATATGGAAAAAAACTCATTTATCATAGAGGTTGGGACCTATTGCTACACCAAGATGCCATTCAGTCTAAAGAATGCAGGGGCAAAATTCCAGCCTGCTTTGCACAAGATTTCCGAGAGCCAGCTGAAGAAGAACATTGAGGTTCCAAGACCACAACGACTTCATTGAAGACATCAGGGAGACTTTCCAGACATTGAAAGCTGCTCATACGAAGCTCAACCCTGAGAAATGTACCTTTGGGGTCTTGGCAGGAAAATTCCTAGGCTTCATGGTATCAAAACGAGGCATTGATGCCAATCCTGATAAAATAAAAGCACTGTTAGACATGCAACCTCCCAGAAACATTAAAGAGGTGCTAAGACTAACAGGAAGGATGGCGGCATAAAGGCGCTTCATCAGCAAAATGGTTGACAAGGGAGAGAAATTTTACACATTATAAAAAAGTTAGAAGATTCTCAAAGGACTGAAGATTACCAAGCGGCTTTGGCAAATTGAAAAACTCTTTGGGAAAGCACCCATAGCTTGTCTCTCTGAGGCCGGGAGAGGAAATTTTGATATACCTAACTACAACAGACAAGGCAATCAACTCGGCGCTATTGATAGAAACGTCAGCTTTACAGTATCCAATTGATTATGTAAGTCGTTTGCTCAGAGGTCTTGAAATTAGATATTCAAACCTCAAAAATAAATTGTACCTCATTGTTGTTACCTCAAGGAAGCTTAAACCCTATTTTGAAGTTGACCTGATAAGAGTTTTAACCAATCTGCCACTAAAACAAGCTCTGGCAAAACCCGAGCTATCGGGCAGGACAATAAAGTGGTTACTTAAGCTCTCAGGATATCAAATTGAATTTGAGCCAAGGAAAGCAATTGAAGCTCAAGCTTTCTCAGACTTTGTAAAAGAATGTATCAGAGCTCAACTGGAGCTCACAAGCACTTGTCAAATTAATATTTGGATCATGTACATAGATGGCTACACAAAAAAGGAAAATTCAGGTGCAGGAATTGTACTAATCAACCCTCAAAGAGTGAGAATCCCTTACTCTGTGAAGTACAATTTCCCAACCTCGAACAATGAATCCGAATACGAAGCTCTTTTAGCAGGTCTAAGACTCATAAAATCTCTAAAGGTGCAAAATTACAAGCCAAAATTGATTCACAAGTTATAACCATCTAGGTTGCTGGAGAATACGAAGCTAGAGAGGAGAACATGATTAAATACCTCAAACAAGTAAAAGATATATCATCAAAACTTGAGCATTTCCTCATCGAGCAAATACCTAAAGAGCAAAATGCTGAAGCAGCCGCACACTATCTAATATCTACCGAGAGATAGAGGGGACAAAAGTCGAGTTATTAGTGGAACAATTATACTCTCCCAGCATAAACTAAGAAGGGAACTTGGTTATAGAGGATCAGGCAGAATGGAGATATCCAATCTACAAATTCTTCAAAGAAGGCAACCTTCCACAAGATCCCAAAGAAGCTCGCCAAGTGCAGAAGTGGGCACCTCGATATGTCCTGATATGAGATGACAAGGTGTATAGAAGGTCGTACACATGGCCATTACTCAAATACCTAAGCAATGGAGAAGGAGAGTATGTCATTGAACAGGTACATAGTGGAATATCTGGATCACACATAGGAGAAAAAACCGTTGCCAAGAAAATACTAAGAACAGGGTATTGTTGCCCTTAAATGGTTTTAGACATTGAAAAGGTCATACAGAAATGCATGAGTTTCCAGTTGCACGAAAACAAATCACATTTGCCACCAACAAGGTATCAACCCATCAAAGGGTCGGTACCTCTTGACATCTGGGGTATCGACATTTTAGGAACATTCCCAAAAGGAGTGGAGGGTGTCCAATTCCTAATTGTTGTTATAGAGTACTTCACCAGATGGATTGAAGCTGAGCCAATGGAAATAATTTCAAAGCCACAAATCCAGTCCTTTGTATGGAGAAACATTGTATGCAGATTCGGGATTCCCCAAGCTATCATCTCAGACAATGGATGAGATAATTCATCGGTGACTTATTCAAGACTTTCTGTGAAAACTTAAATATTGAACAGAGGTTGACCTCTGTAGCTTATCCCCAAGAAATGGACTAGCTGAGGTTACAAACAGAACCATTCTGGAAGGTCTCAAGAAAAGACTCACCGAGCTTGAGAAAGAAGGTCGCAAACTTTCCTAGCCAGAAGAAATTCCAAGCATCCTACGGGCATACAAAACCACACCAAGGAAAGCTACTTTAGAAACACCATTCGGTCTATGCTTTGGTGCAGACTCAATAATGCTAGTCGACATTGGAATGAAATCCCTAAGACTGACTGAATATGATTCAATCTTAAACAAGAGGGAGAGGAGGGCAAACCTCGACCTCCTTGAAGAAATCAGAAATAAAGCTATGGAAGCTGATAGAAGATATAAAAGGCAAGTTTACAGTTGGAGAAATGGTCTTCAAAAGGTCAAGTGTTGGGGAACAAGGATAACTAACCAAACTGCAAGAAAGTTGGGAAGGACCTTACATAATCCAAGAAGTCCACAAAGGAGGGAGCTATAAGCTCGCTAATCTCCTAGGAAGACAACTTATAAGTACTTCTCATACCTCGCAAATTCGCTATACAGCTCAGGAAACAGTCTGTAAGGAGCTCGTTGAATAATGAGGTGACCTCAATGACCTCTTCAGTTTAATTTGGACATGGCATGAATAAAAGATAAGTTTTCGAAGCTTATTGAGATCTTATTTCATCTTATATGAGTTTCGAAGCTAGTTCAGATTATTATGCAAGTTCTAAGTGTTAATGCCAAGACAAGATACTTGGGGAGAATCAGCTGATATAAAGAAAGAGGCCACAAACAGACCTTTGAGAAAACTATTCAATACAATAAGGAAAAAATGTAAAAAAAAAGCTGAGCATTCAGTATTACAAATATGAAGAAGAAAGACTGTGGAAGATCCTATTCTATTACAAAAACTCAGTCTTCTTCTTCGTCATCCTCTAAAGCCATCAACAAGCTCGGTAGGGCCTCCTTCTCCATAGTTACTTCTCCATCGGCAGTGTCTAAGGGACCTGTGAGATAATCAACAATATTGTCAAATGGATGTCTACCTAAGGATAGACAAATAGCTCGGAAAAGGTCGAGTACGTTATCAAAATCAACATGTAGGGGATGAAAGGGGTAATGAGTAATCAAGTCTTAGAGATAGCTATACCTTCAGGACGAGCATATGCCTTAGGAGGAATATCCAGGGCCGCCCTTTCTGCAGCCTCGACCTCGAAAGATGCATCCATAAGCTCCTTCCCCTTCTCAGAGGGGTCCTCGCCAACTCAGCCGACCTGAACCAGGGCTTCAGCAGCGACGACCTCTTCTTGTGAGGGCACAACAAGATCTTTCTTCTCAAAAAGAAGAAGAGCAGCTAAGTCCGGACGGTATAGCCCCTCATAAACAACGGGCCTAGTCTTTAGGTCTCCGTTGAGCTCACGAAGCTTGTCAATGACGTTAACATAAAGAACATGGAGCTGGGGACGAAGGATGGACTCCATATAAGCTTGGAAAGTTGGGAGTCTCTCGAGCTTAGCCAGTGACAAGTTGCCATCCTAGTCACATATGGCCTAAAGGTCCCCCCACTGGGCCTCGAGCTCCTAGATTTGCTCCCTCTGCTTATTGCTGAGCTCAAACAGCTAATCATTTTTCTGAATAGCATCCCCCAGAGCTGAAGACATGGTCTGGTTCTCAGCTCTGCCCTCTTCAATATTCTTTTTGCCCTCCAACAGAAAGTTGAACATTTGTGCATGGGAGGCATTGGCTTTTTCAGCAGAGGCCGTGAGCTCAACATTTTCCCTCACAAGGCGAGCTCTTTCATCCTGGAGCTCTAAGATCGGGTTTGAGAACTCTTGCTCCTTTTTAGTCTTTTCTATTTGTCTTCTCAGAAGTTCGCCCAGGAAGATATGGTTCTGCTAAAAAAAAAAAAAAGGTCAGTACCTTTGGAAAGTTGACACAGAACAAATAATAAAAAAAAGGGAAACAAAAATAGAAATTGAAAAGACTTACTGCAGTGTGGAAGGAGGCAGTGAATCGATCAAGTTCTTCATCTGAGAGCTGACGGCATATGTCTCGATCGACAGGAAGCACACACTCCATCAAGAATGACTAAAAGTGTGGCCATTAAAACAGAGAGTCCTAGGACTCCATCGCAAGGTCAAGGACCTACCGGGCGCTCCCCTCATCGGTATGGGAGGTCAGGGACTGATTCCCTTACCTTTTCAAAGTGCCAAAGACCTCTTTGGTCACACAACCACTGAACTCCAGCCCTGGTTTAGAGGTCGCTGTAGCCCTTCCCTTTCCATATTAGGTCGGAGGAGACCTTTTGTTTGGTGGAGTAGATTGTGAAGAAGGGGAAGAAGAAGAAATGGGGATCTTCGCTTGCCTTTTAGAAGCCCGCAAAGCAGTGATATCGACGCTCCTCTTCCGAGCAGTCAAAGTCTGATCAGCCACTGCAATCTTTTTCACCTCCAGATTGGGGGACAGGAATCTTGGCCCGATCAACAGTAGCAGCAGCAGAAGAGGCACCGGCGGCCCCACCAATAGAAGCTCGTGGAGGAGTAGACTTTAGGAGCCAAGAAATAGTCCTCATTGTTGTCAAAACAAAAAGGGGAAAATGCGTTAGTACACAAAAGAGTTAAAACAAACTCATTGGAAGCAAATAGAAAACAGAGAAGCTCCCTACCAAAGGGGAAATCCCCATAGCTCTCCTGATAAAGGGGAGGTCACGGTCTACTAGACTCCCTAGTCCAGTAGTGAAGAAAAGTGACAGGCCAAGCCGACAAACTACACCCGACCTTTACAATATCAGAATTGACCAAGCCTATCAAAAGGGCCATGTCCCTCTATTATTCACTTGTCAAGGTAGGTTGCTCATTGGAAAAAAGTCTGATTCATATTTCAATCTGGATAAGGTTCGACCAAATTATTGGGAAGTTTTGCAAAAAAGAAAGAGTCTTCCCAATCCTCCATAGAGGATGAGAAAGGACCTACCAGCTTGTGCCGAGGGTTGAGTTGAAGGTACCCTACAGAGAGATTCTTCGGTGCCAAGGAGACACCAACCCTAAAGAAGCACCTAAAAGGCTCCAAGGAGACTGGAACTTAGTAAAGGTGGCAAGTCACGATGAATGAGACTACTACCTACACAGAATTGGGAACAAGCTGTGCAATGAGAAAGCCCCAAAAGTAGGCAATGTCCAGGAACAAAGGGTGCAAATGGGGTAGAAGAATGCCCCCTCTGAGGTTGGCAACATGGAGGACTATGTGTCCATCATGACGACTTCAAGGGCCCTCAGACTCCTCAATGGCAACTATACCACCTTTCTCCAACCCTCTCTCCTCACTGATCTCAAAAATCTCAGAGGGTCCTAAGGAAGAGGACATGGAAAAAACCTCTAATTCTGAGGACCGGTAAACCTTACTTTTCACTAGAGGAGCCTTCGCAGAGATTGGAGGCAAATAAAATACCCCATTCTTCGAGTCTATAGGGCGAAGAGTGCAGTCTACTTCTTCGAAACAGAGAGAGGGGGTGCGAAACATAGAGGACTCAGAAGAAGAAAAGACGAAATTTTCCCAAAAAAAATGCAGTAGATGAAATTTTGAGGGAATGTGTTTTTAATTAAAATTAGGATGGGTGAACAAGGAAGTTTCAGTTTTGCCTCTCATGACTGAAAAATATAATAATAATAAAATATATTAAAAGGACGTAGATGACGTATCCATAAAAATTTAGAGGATTCCAATGATAGAAAAATATATATAGACATGCATAACTAAACGAAAAAAGTTACATTACTAAATAAGAGATTTTGTCAAATAAAAACTATGCAACCAAGGAGAAGAAAATTAAAGAGAAAGGAAATGAAGAGAATGAATGCTTTTGGAGAAGGTGCTTTTGTTTTTTTGTTTTTTTTTTTTTTGCAGAAGATGCGAACGATCTCTACATCCTAACTTTTTAGTATTATAGGCATAGATAGATAGATCGCAGGATGTGCATCGGATGAGTAGAGGCACGGGAAAAGCATGATTGCATATTTCACGAACTTTTTTCCAATTGTTTTATGGTTGTGAAAGAGTTTTGATAAGTCATGTGATCTCTCAGGTCTCTATATAGGCTGTAATTTGTAATCATTTTGTTAATGATAAAGTGAAGTTTTTTTTCCCAAATGATCCTACTAGAGAAAAATATTAAGAATAAAAGAGGGATAAAAATATTTTATCAAAGAGAGAAAGAGTAAGTGCAACATTGGAAAGTAACGAGTGATATTAATTAAGGACGAGGGGCATATATAATAGCACTAGAGATAAAACAGGACATTTGAGGATTTGCTCATCAATGACGAGAGGCATTATGGTTTTGAGTTGTGAAAGGAACAAATATCACTTGACTAATTGAGGTTTTAGAGGCTAAAAGATACCAATTAAAAATATAATGCATTCTTTCAGATTAAAAATATAAAAAGAGTTATTATATACTATTGGTTATATTTATGACATGTTTTACTTTGCTTGGTTGCAGGGATTGTCGCTCTTCTGTACTGCTGCAGCATCCGAGTATCCCGAGAGTACTGATAAGAGTTTCCTCTTTGCAGCGCTATTATTCCTTACACTGGGAATAAGCGGAAGAGATTTTCTTCTGAACTTATTTTTATCACAT
>JAOXNR010053732.1:0-13689 GCA_028571225.1 Parsonsia alboflavescens | reverse complement strand
CGGCCCCCCCCCCCCCCCCCCGCAAAAAACCCCCTTATCTTCCACTATTTCCGTCCTTTTCTTTTTGTCTTTTTCTTGAATCTTAAATTTCTCTCTTTTTTTCCTTATTCTTTTTAATTTTTGTTTTATTTCACTTTACATTATTTATTATTTTTTTAATTCATGCATGTATGTTTATATTTTAAAACATGTCAAAAATACAAACAAATTTATTAATTTTTTTTTTAGATTATCATCATCAATCCATCTTCATTTATGATATTTTTAAAAAGTTTTCGTGTTTAATATATCAAGTTTAAAAAAAAAAAATTTACTTAAATACATTAAATATTAGTTTTTTATGTATTATAAGTTATGAAAGATAATTATCCTATTAAATATTAAAAATTTATAATAAAGCAAAATTTAATATCTTAAATTTATTTTATGTTAAATATATTAAATATTGATTTAAATATATTATAGCTTTTAAATCATAAAAGTTACTATGAAGTTGTAATAAAATCATATAAAAAAAGATTTTATACAAAAATTTTATAATTACTTTTTTATCCAAACAATTTTCTTTTTAAAAAACACTTTTACAAAAAAAAACATCCAAATATAAAAAGTACTTCTACAAAAACATACTTTAAAAAGTACCTTGTTTTTAGGCTTATCCAAATGACCGTAGATCTAATAACTCAACCTTTTATTTGCTTCTTTGTTTTTTTTTTTTTTTTGAAACCTCTTTCTCCTAAACTGTCCACTAGTGAGTAATCCACGTCATTCATTTCAATGACCATTTTCCTATCAAGTCCTTTTTTTTCTTTTAATAAACTAATGAAAAATTCCAATAAAAAACATATAAATTAAATATATGTAAATACTCTAACCGTTACCGTAACGGAATTCTTGCTACGTGCTCATGCAGCCAACCAAGCAGAGTAAGAATTCCGTTACGGTAACGGTTGGAGGGTGCATTAAGGCCTGCTCCGAAGCGCACTTTAACAAATCCGTATGTAAATATTTCCATAATTAAAAAATACTCATTCAGTCGTAAATAAATGTCTTTAATATATATAAATAAAAATTTTTTAAAAAATAGTTTTGGATATTAACAAAAATAACTTATAAGAGTTTAGTGATTTTTTCCTATATATTTAAATTTTAGAAAAGATGATACTTTGGACAAGTGGCAGGTGATACATTGAATATATATTTTTTTTGGTTTAATATATTATTAAACCCCACACCTTGTCACATTCACCCTGTTGTGCCCTTGAATATTTATTTTGATCTATTGAGCTCTTTGATTTGTCACGAGTTGATCACCCTATTAATCCTGTGAACTTTTATTTTAACCTATTAAATCTTTAATATATCTCAAATCATTCATGTAAACTCTTCAAACAATAAACTTGCCCTACATGATGGCTTTTTAAACTTATCTCATCGTTGTCTTCACTCATGAAATATTTTAAAATAAAGTTTTCAATAACCTAACTAAATATCAAATTGAAAATTTTACTACTTCATATTTTAATGATCCAATGTAATTAAATCTCAGTTGAAATGTAATTAAATTATGCAAATTTTAATTAAAAATATAAATTATATTTACTGTAGAAAATAAATATTTATTAATAATAGAATGTAATATGATAATTTTTAGTCTATAAACTTTGATGATTCATAGTTATTTATTATTTTTTTACATTTTTTCAAGTAAAAAATTAATTTTGAAATAATTAAATAAGTAAATCTACAATTTAACTAAAATATATTTTATCATTTCTATTGAAATTTGAACTAATAGGCATCTCTTGGGGCACCTCTCTCCAATGGACTAATAATAAGAAAAAGATTCATTCAACTTAATTAAGCAAACATTGTAGTGATAACATGTTAGAAATAATATTTTAAAACATAATGGTACAAAAAAGTAAGTTTAACATACAATTTAATTTGAAATGTACTTGAAAATTACACGACGGTATCTCTCTTTTTTTTTTCCCCTTTTTTTTAAGAATATATTAATTTGAAGTTGACAAGTTAAACTACTTTTTCCTTGATTATAGTTTTATTTTTAAGTTTTCTATTTTATATTTATATAAAAATTGTTAATGACTTCCCACATATTATGCGGGCTTTTATCCAAGTTATTATAGAAATAATAATACAATTAATTTGGGACAAATCTATATATTATAAAAAGAAAGAAAACTCTACAAGTTTCCAAACAACAATAAAAGAAATTTTTTTAAAAAAAAAGAGAAAGGAAATTGAAATTGGAAAGACAAATAATAATAATAATAATAATAATTAGGGGACGGGGAAGCAACCAGCATCGCCTCATTTGACAACAACTTGTAAAAGAACCTATGAATTTGATTTACATAAAGATTTTTGTTATTAGAAGTTTTAAAAATATTTATATGTTTTTTTTTTATAACAAAATAAAACAATCATACTATATTTATTATATATTTCTCATGTGTTCACCTCATTTATAATAAAAAAAAGTACTGAAAAGTGTTTTTAAGAAAATATAAGTAGTTCTCTTATATAAAGATTTAATGTGCTAGAAAATCTTTTTATATCAAAATTATATATATACATTTTTAATTATTAAAAAGTAAATAATCTAATACCCGTATCTATATCTATCTCCATATGCATATGAAAAAAAAATTAAGGATCATTTGAATGATTACTTATTGAAAGTTGAAGGAAAAAGAATATTCATCTTTTTATTCATTTATTTTATTAAAATAAATTCTTTCCATTTATTATCCATAGTTAGCTTTTGTTTGGTAGAAAACGGTTTTTCATATTTTATTTCTCATTCATATAAAAAATGATAATAATATTTTCAATTAAATAAATATTTAATTATAAAGTTTAATTTTAATTATCTCCTAGTTAAAATAACTTAAGTATTAAAGGTTATTAAAACTCTTCACATTCATAACTATTTATTTATATAATACAATGGTGACAATTTTGAGTTCAATTTTAAAAAATAAATAAAAGTTCATTCAACAATTTTAGTGAAATGTTAAATTATTAAAGAAAAACATAGAATCTACAGACATTATGATTTAGAAATCAATATTAACTCATGGGTTAAAATTGTACTTAATAATGGTCATGATTCACGGGTTTAAATTAAATAAATTTTAAAATTAGGTAAATTAATACAACTTAAGGAATTAAATATTCATTAACTAAAAATTTAAATGTCATATTCCTATAAATGTAGTATATATAAATAGAAAATTTGGAAAATTATTTTTTGATAATAACAAAATTACTCATAATGATTCTGGGATTTTTTTTTTTTTTTTGGATATTTGAATTGTTAAGAAGATGATACTTTATACGGATGACGGATTATTATTTTTATTTTCAGTTTCTTTGTGCATAGAATTATAATTCAAAGTGATAATAATATTTTTAAGTGTAAAAAATATTCATTTAAATAATAATAATAATAATAAAAATCTTCATTGAACTTATTTAAACGAACAAAACAATGATAATATATTATTAGATATCATTCTAAAATATAACAATTAAAAAGTAAGATATAACATACAATATAATTTGAAAAGAACTATAATAAACCATGACGAATTTAATTAACTAAATTTTTATAAAAAGTTTCCAATTTTTTACTTTTAAAAAATATATTAATTTAAATAAGTAGTGGATATCACGTTAAACTACTTTTTCTTAATTACATTTTTAGTTTGTTTTATTATGTTGTACTTTATGCAATGATTATGACATCCCAAGGTACGCGGGTTTTTATCCTAGAAAATGAGAAAATTTTTAAAAGTATAATTGCTATTAACCCAATCTTCTTTAATATCTATATTAATATATAAAGTAGTCTCCATAACACGAGAGGATGTGTCATTTTTTAAATGTTTAGGATAAAGTTTAATTATATTCAAATCCATTATTTTCTCTCCCAAGAGGCTAGATGAAAGTTAAAATATTTCGGGAAAAGAGATAATAATGAGAGAGAATCTTAGGATATTTCAAAATACAAAACAATTTATTTTTGTATCAGAGAATACTGCATGATAAAAGCTTTATTGTATTTGATAAAAAAATATATAATAAACCAAATTTAAAAAGAACCATATTTACTTATATGAATTCAATTAATTAATTGAATTTTTCTAAGAAATAATTAAAAGGTATTTCTTGTTTTTAAATTTTTAATTTTAGGAAAGATATTAATTTGAACTGTTAGTGGGAAACACAAATGATCTTTTCTTTATTTATATTTATATTTTCAATTTTATTATTCTATACTTTATACAATGATTATTAATGCCTTCCTGCTTATTATGCCTGTTTTTATCATAAAGTCAAAAGGATTTTTAACATTTCACTTTAAAATATTTATTGTAAGTAAATCTTTTAAAAGAAAGTAAATAAATGTAGAGATTTTTTGAAAAATTATTTTTGATAATATAAAAAATTTTAAGAGTTTCGTTGATTTTATATATATATATATATAAAAGTTTAAAAAAATATATTGATTTTTAATAGGTAAAAAATATGAATCTTTGTTTGGTGACAGGTAATGATGCATGTTGGGATAATTATTAAAAATCATAGAATTTATATATAACCTAATCTATAAATTAGTTTTAAAATCAATAGTTAAAATTATACTCAATAATAGTCATGAAATTTTGATTTATGAGTTTAGATTAAAAAAACAATTGTCTGCTTTTTAAATGTAATATGGATAAATAGAAAATTTGTAAAAATATTTTATTATAATAGCAAAACTAAATCATAAGAATTCATTGATTTTTTTTAATATAATCTGAATTTTAAAAATTATGATAATTTGAACGGGTGATGGATCTTACGTTGATTTACTTTTTTAGTTACATTTTTATTTTTATACACTAATTATAATTCAAAGTGAAAATAATATTTCTTAGTGAAAAAAAAAATCATTTCAATACTATTTAAATTTTCTTTAAAAAAAAACTTCATTCAACTTATTTAAAATAACATATTATTAAATAACATTTTAAAATATAAAGACATTAAAAGGTAGAATTAACATAAAATATAATTGGAAAATATCTATCATAAACCATCATATGAAATTTAAAAATATTTTTGTTAACTATTTTGAATATAAATTAATTGATTTTTTCTATAAAATAATTGAAAATTACAGATAAATATTTCTTAGTTTTTAATTTTAGAAAGGATGTTAAATTGAATATGTAGCAAGGACACATTAATTTACCTTTTTTAGTTACATTTTTTAATGTTATTATTTTATACTTTATTCAAGATTATTAATAACTTCAGGCATATTTCTTTAATGATATTAAGTTATCTTTTTTAATTAAATTTTTTAATAACATAATAAAATATATATATTATTGATAATTCAAAAATATTATTAATGACATGTTGAGTTTTCTTTTTCTTTTTTGCAATTAAATTTTATTTTAATTTATAATATACCTAAGATAAATCAAAGATGATTTTTCTAAAAAGACTTTTCATATTTTTGTCTAATTGTTTGCAAAATAAAAGGATAATAATAGTTTTAATTAAATAAATATTTAATAAATTCAATTAATTATATTGTGAATATAATTAATTAAATATTAAATATAAAGATTTTTTTTCTTAACAAATTGTTTATAAAATAAAAGGATCATAACATTTTTAATTCAATATTTATTTAATGTATTAGAATAAAATATTTTCAACTTATTTAAGTAAATAGTGATAACATAATAATAAATAATATAGTGAAATATAATCCAATAAAAGAATTTATAGACAATATAAGTTATCAACATCAATAAGAATTCATAATGAAATTTAAAATTGTAGTAACTAATATGAATTGAATTATTTGAAGTAATCTAAAAGTAAGGTATATAAATAAAAAATATTTTATTTTTGAAAGAATAATTATTAATAATACAATTTTTTTAAAAAAAGGAATATGTTTTGATTTTTTATTTTAAAAATATATTGATTAGGATGGACGATGAGTAACCCGTTGAATTAATTTTCTCATCTTCCCGTATGTTGCTCGGGTTTTATAGTTTTTAATACATAAAAGAAGGACTTATAGCACAAGAGGTTGATAAGTGTCAAAGTTTAATTATTTTCTTTCTCTAGCGAAATAAACTTAAAATATAAATATTTACAATGATCATAATTATCTGAATGATTTATTATTTAATAAAACAGCTTTTAGTATCTAAAAGACGTCTGTATTTTTTTTCTTAATCCTGAAAAAGATTTATATTACATGCTTTTTACTAATAATTTAAAGATTTACATTTTATTCTAATATGGAATTTTAATTTTAATTGTATAGCAAATCTCATACAACTTCAAAAATATTTATATGGAAAATAATTACTGTATAATTATTAAAATATTTTAAGAAAAGTTTAACTAATTTTTTATAAAAAATATTAACAATTTCCCTTTAGATATAATTTTAAACTTTAACACAAAATTAATTTTCTCTGCAAAAGCATTTTTTCCTAATTTAATTAATTATAACATGATAAATTTAACTAATTCCATATCAACTACTCTTATCCTGAGAGTTTTTTATAATCTCCAAATTTGTATGAGAAAATCTATGAAAAATATTTAGATTTGCCGAGTTTTTAAACTAAAAGATTTTAATTTAGAAAAATTTGAAATTTATTTTTAAATATTTGTGTGAAGAATTTAAATATTGATCTCTTGCAGAATATGGGTTCTGTTAAGAATTTTAATGAAATAAGTAAATTAAGGGGTTCCTCAAATGGCAAGTGGAGGACAAACTAAATTGAAAATTAGAGGTGACTATTGGACATTTACATCATGACGCCTCCACAGCATAAAAAATTATGTTGTAGAACAATAACTAGCATACTTTGGTCCAACCAAATAAACATCTTTCACAAGTTAATTAGATTATTTCACAAGGAATCAAAACATTTCTATCTCAAAAGGAAAATAAAAGAAGTAGAGAGAGAAAACATTATTACATTACTTAGAATACTTTGGTTCAACCAAATAAACATCTTTCTCACTACATGAGACAAATAACAATATACCATCATAATTTAAGTTGATTTATTTAATACCTTTGGTCAATAGATAGACAAAGCCTTTAACGTCTTTGTATTGTTCTCCATAGCAGACATAACATTACCTGGACTTTCAACATCATAATCCAAGCCTTGAGGAAATCTTCGTCCATCACCATTTCTCACAGTTATTCCATTCAAACTATTGTAGTCATAAATTGGAGATCCTAAACTATCTTGAGCTGCATCAGTATCAGCTAATAATAGATCCCCACTTAGTGAATTTCCAATTGAAACGAGATGATTATGACCCCAAAGAGTTCCCCTGGGTAGAAATGAATGACTTCAAGCCCCATGAGGTTCTTTGTCACCCCTCTTTAAAATGTAGAAAACAATCCAACCCAGATTATGGAATAGTACAAACATTTTGTCCATGACCATTTGAACTTCCCATATATTGAAGGATATAAAAGAACCAGTATCATATCCAAATTCCCCATAAGATCTAAACTTCTCTATGGCTGAATTAAAGCCAAAACCATAAATCATGAAACTTATAATGTGGCATAAAGTCCCATTAAATGTAATTCCTTTGACACTGTTCTAGCATTCTCCATGAAAAGTCTTGACTAGTAACATTTTGATCATTATTAATTGTAATGGTGAGGATATGGAATATGGTCCCATAACTTCCATGTCTCCTTGCACACAATAATTTGTACACAACATTGGTAGGATCAAACACAAGGTAATACTTACCAATGAGTATGGGAACAATGTTGGGACTAGGAAGATCAGTGATTTCCAACGTAAACACATTAACAAGAACAACAAAGTTTTCAAAATAGAAACAAGCGAACCCATTTATGATTTGGGTGATTGAACATTCAACATTATCTTTCCCAATTTGGTGTTGATATTAGGGAAAGATAAATTCAAGATCTTGAAGAATTCAAGATGTGAATCAGAATAGTAAAAGTTTCTCCCAAATAAGCCCTTGTTACCATTTCTTGGAATCTTGCTAATTGTGGATGTGATGAGCAAATCAGGATTATGCTTGCAATAAGCATGCAAGAATTTAGGTTTGCGTATAAATGAGCACAGAAATTGGGACACAAGCATGCACAACAAATTAGGAAGCCTTATCAAGATTAGAATCAGAATTTCATAAGGCAGATCATGTAGTGATTGGCACCTATTAATAAGGTCCGAGGTTTTCAACTTCTTGTTCTACACTAGATCCATGTCCTTGCAAACACGGGGAATTCTTACAAATGTAAAAAAAATCATGGGAGGATTTTTCACGTGTATTTTTTAACCATTAATTAAAATTAATCATGCTTATCATGTTCTAATGAATTTTTAACTGAAAGTACATCAATCCCAAAAATTTTTCCTACATTAAAAAAAAAAAAACTAAATCCTTAGTTGATGATATACAAAGCATATTATTAAGTTCACTTGATGATTTAATAAAAAAAAAAAAATCAATACATCTATAATTTTAAGTTGAGATTTTATAGTTATGGCTTGAGATTTACTCATAATATATTAATTAAATTTATACAATAAACAACCTAATTCTCTTCCTAATCCATTAACGAATTCTAGTGTGAGTGCTGAGCATGTCGGCATATTCTTTTCATATTTTGAAAAAAATCAAACAATAAACTTGGGTTAGAATCAAATTCTCTAACACTTCTTGCATATGTTAAAAGAATAAATAAAAATTTGTCTAGGAGATAGTGATTCAAGACCCAGGGGGGGGGGGTCGCAATCATGAATCTCTTAAAAAAAAAAAATCGAAGTTGAGACACTTATCGAACCGGAAAATTTCTCCAATTCCTTTGATGTATTGAAGAAGAGAAATCTAAATACTAAAATATTTTGGAGAGATATTTATATACAACCATCGCTCAACCTCTTCAATGAATATGTGGACTTCTTAGGTTAGCTATAATAGTAATCTAATTTGCTCGTCGTTGTTCAAAAGGAATGTTGGTGTGTCGCAATAAATGCATTTATAAATCATGGACTTTTAGTCTATTTGGTCTCACAAGTTTAGATCAAAATACAGTTCAGTCCCCAATGTTTTTTTTTCAACCATAATGATTCCTCAAGTTTTTACGAGTAGTCGGAATGGTTCAAACTATTAATTTTCGAAACGGAGCCGGTCACGTGACTGGCACATGTTAATTTTCAACGGGCATTTCGATCCTTTCAATCCAACTGTTTTCTTTCTCATTAAGAAAAAAACAAAAAATGCTCAACTCTCAGGCACATCATCAATCTGAACCGTCCACTGTTCATTCCAGTCGCCATATATTATAACTTATCAACCTCTTGCAGCCCAAACTTCATTGTCATGCTCAGATCTGGTCCGCTCGAGGCCGCCCACAGGTGCACCTGGTTGGGCTCTCATGTGGCCTGTAGTCCTTTGAGCAGATTTCCTGTGCACGCCTTGAGAGAATCTCCAACTCGTTTGCGAAACTCACGCTCTCAAATTCAATTAGATAATTTTGTAATGTCCCAGTGGATTTATTGGAATTTGCATACTCCCACAGTTTTATTGGTTCGTTGTGCCTATTTTTCTTTTGACGGAGCTTGTTTGGGTTTTTATAGAGTGGATTAGGAAGTTGGAGAGTAATATTAAAAAAAAAAAATAGTAAGAAGATTAGAATTAAGAATACAAATAGACAATTCAATCACAACAATTGTATACCTTAAATGATAACACAAGGCCAACATGATAAAATGGAGACCTCCAATATGCATCCTATTTTCCAGGAACTCAAGCAAGACACTTACCATCCAGATGAACACATACAAATCAAAAGAAAAGCAAGTGCATTCCTCCCCGGGCTCTCTCTCAACCTGATATTTTCCTCATCCTTCTCTTCTTCCTATTAAAAAAATATCTCTTATTCTAATGGCTTCAACAGATCTGGAATTCTAATGCTTCATTGATGGCTTGGCTTGGGCCACCACCGACCAATCTCCCAATAAGGTTTGTCAATGATGTGCCGGAGAGTTGAGCATTTTTTCTTTTTTAACGAGTAAGAAAATAGTTGGATTAAAAGGATTGAAATGCCATTTAAAAATTAACATATGTCGGTCACGTGACCGGCTTTGCCGTGTAAACTTGGCTACTCGTAAAAACTTGAGGGATCGTTATGGTTGAATAATAACTTTTGGGACCTAATTATATTTTGACAAAAACTTGTGGGACCAAATAGATTAAAAGTACATAAATCATAAATTAGTGAAGTTTAATAACTAATTAAATATTATCTTTATCATCTTTTTCTTCTAGATAAACAAAAAGAAAGACAATCTAACGTACTGGAATAATTTTATACTTTTTAGTCAAAATAAAAAAATATAATGAATAAAAGGACTTTTTCTAAAATTTAAATTGTTATTAATATTTGAAAGGGTTTTTTTAAAAATTTTTTTTTTGTATACACCCCCCTAATCCTTCCTATATCCACCTCCTCAAGGATCAACAGTGGCACCCCTCCTACAATTTTCGTGTCTCTTACTCAAGACCTCTCGGCTCGAGTATTGGTGTTTACCTCTAAACTAGCAAGATTTGACATTTAAAAAGGGTAATTACCAACAAAAATCCTAAACTTTCACACTTTATCCAAATATAATCTTATTAGAACATCAAACTTTCAAAAGTTGCTTAGCCACACCCCTTCATCCAAATAATCGGTTAACCCACAAACGAACAAGGGTATTTTTATTTTTCGCAAACCTTTTCTACTTTCTTCTACTTAAGCCTTCTTCTTTCTCTTTCTTCAATTCACATCTACCCTTTTTTTCTTTCTATTTAAAATATTTAAATTAATATTCCTATGTGCATAAATAATCTTCTAATTATAAGCTATATGTCCCTAGTCTTCTACTAACAAGAGTTGCTTTATGGTGACATTTTTAGTGGTATTTCCGTATAAAGTAAACTTTCTAATTTTTAGATGATGTTTATATTGAATTTATCTTTATTTAAATCTTTTACTAAATGAAAATGTTATAGAAAAAAATTGACACAATAAGAACTTAAGCACTTCAACCTGTATAAGTTTTTTTTGGTGTAATTTTTTCACCTTAAGTTTTATTTTATTATATTTTTGTGTGTGTATTTTAAGAAAAGAATGAAAAGAAAAATCATACTTCAATTCAAAATATAGCTGCCGGCCACATTTTCAATTAGATTGAAAATTCTTAAATAAAACTATTTTAGGTTTAAAATGGCCTTATTAGTCTTATTTATAACTATAAATCTTTTTCTTACACAATTATTAAAAAAATATTAAATGAATAAATTAAAAAAAAAAATTATAGAAGCTCATGCCCAATAAGTTTTCAAAGTACACGTAACAGTTCCACTAGCAAAGCCAATCATGCAAATGCACAACACCCGAATCATGCATAGAAGTTTTCTTATGTATAGCCGTTGCAGTTGAAATATTGAACTGTATAATTTTTAATACAACCAATCATTTGGTTGCTTCTTCTTTTTTCACCTTGTTTATATATAAATGAAGGGCAGCATTATTTCATTGATATCAATGGATTCTATTATGAATTCCTAATTTGTATCAAACAAAATAATTTTAAAATCGACGAACAATATCAGATATAAATATATTTTAATATAACTATATGTTAAGTGCATATAAAGTCATGTTTGGAATTTCCCCTTAAATCAGATGAAACTTGTGCATACACCTCGCCTGTCGAGAGTCTACAAGGAAGACTAGTCGTTGAGGAGAAAGGTTAAATCCACGATTTGCATTATAAATGTCTCATCTCCCAATCACTAAACTGCATTTTTGAGTGCTCAACTTATACTATTGAATATACATACACTTTTCTATATAGTTTGAATATATCAAATCTAAAGATAATGCAATACAATTACAATCAACATGACAATTTTATTGTATTTTTTTTAAGAAGTAAAATGAGGGAAAAGAAAGATCATAATTTCACTAAAATACTTTTTAATTTGAAAATTACTAAGGGCATAAAATAGGTATTGTAATTATTATCCTTATATTTTGAGAAATAAATAGGCATCTCATTAGGAATCTTATATATAGATAGGATGGCAAACGACATCATTTTGTTTTTTTTTTATTATTTTTTAAAAAACCCTCCGATCTGCAAATCAGAGCTCTCCTCCACTCTTCCCACTAACCGAGCTCTAGTCGTTGGCTACCACCTTTCTCTTCATACCCCTTCATCAGACTTTCAACAAATCAACAAAAAAAGAAAAAGGAAAAAGAGCATGGCAAATCTGAGCAACCTAGGGCAGATTTGAGCGAGACCTGGGTGGTCAACTTAGAGGGCAACTGCCTCCTCTTTAGACTTGTCCTTGGCAACCTGGCAGTCGTATTTTATTTCTCAGTCATTTGAATTTTATTTCCCATTTATTTACAAAATAAATGATAATCATGTTTTAAATTAAATTAAATATTTAATTATAAATTCTAATTCTAATTATCTCCCTACTCAAATCACTAATACTAAAGGTTTTTAAAAAACTTATATTCTTAATTTTTTATTTATTTATACAATATAATAGTGATAATATTTCTAATAAAAAAAGCATTCAATTATTTCAATTTATAAGAATAAATAAAAGTTCATTCAACTATTTGAGTAAAAGGATAATGATTAAATAATACTTTATATAATACAATAGTGTTATTTCTGATTGAAAAGGCATTCAATTAGTTCAATTTATAAGAATAAAAAAAAGTTGATTCAACTATTTGAGTGAAGTGATAATTATTAAATAAAACTTTTAAATATAATGGAAAATTTGTACTTAATAATGTTCATGATTCATGTATTTACACTAAAATAAATTTTAAAATTAGATGAATTATAAAAATTAATTAAATAAATATTCATTAAAAATGTAATTGTCAACGCCTTTTAAAGTATTGTATATAAATAGAAAATTTGAAAAATTATTTTTTGATAATTACAAAAAGTATTCAATGTTTTTTTTTTTTTTTTGATATTTGAATTTTTAAAGTGATGATAATTTAGATGGGAGGCAAATGACATAATGAATTATTTTTTTCACATTTTTGTTTTTATTTTTTATTAGACACAAAAGGATAATTCGAAACGATAATAATATTTTTTTATGTTGTACTTTATACAAAAATTACTAATGACTTCCTATGTATTGTGCAGGTTTTTATCCTAGTTATTAATGAGATTAATGAGCTTTGATTTAGACTAATTAAATATTTTATGTAAGAAAACACTACTAAAAATCAAATATGTTATATATTTACTTTACACACACATATAAATATATATATATATCTATATATATACACACACACATATATATATATATATTTATACATATAGATGGAAATGTTAGTGTGTGCTATGGAGCACATACTAACAAGTGCTTCAGTTAAATCTCTAATGATCAACTATCTTATTTTTTTTAAAACAATTAATTAAAATTTAATCAAGTACCCCTGGGGTTTAATTTATAAAAAATAGTTGAAAAACTAATTTTTTATGCAAGAATTTATTTTTTTTAACTAACCGTTAACTTTGACTGTCAGAGACTTAA
>JAOXNR010053731.1:0-13689 GCA_028571225.1 Parsonsia alboflavescens | reverse complement strand
TTTCCTCATCCTCATCAGTTTGTTCTCCATCACTCCATGTAGTGATAAAAGATTTTTTATGCTTCTTGAGATAGGTTCCACATTCAGCCTGAATGTGACCATAACCTTCACATTCTATGCATTGAATTCCTTCGTTAGTTTTGTTACTAAATCACTTAATTTCGCATGAAAATCAGCAATTCTTTCATTTTTATCCATCTACAATTTTTCAAAATGAGAGCTGATCATTTGTAATTTGGAGCATCTCATAGTTCATGTTCCTTCATGTGCAGTTTGTAAGGCTGTCCAGGCCTCTTTTCCTATAATACACTGAGCAACCAAACGAAACTGATTAACATCAACAGCATCAAAAATAGCATTAAGAGCTTTAGAATTAAAATTAGCTTCTTTTTCCTCTTCCTCTATCCAATCATCTTCCTCCTTCAAAAGGTCCTCCTCATCTTTAGGAGGAGTCCATACTTTTTGAATTGATTTCCATGTCTTTTCATCAAGTGCTTTGATGAATGTAGTCATTTGAGCCTTCCAATATGAATAATTTGATCCGTTGAGTAGAGGTGGGCTGCTCACAGGTCCTTCTTCCTATAATCCGCTCATTGCTGCAACAAAAAGATTCTAAATCCAAAATCTTTCACTGATTCGTTAGTGTTAGGCTCTGATACCAATTGTTAGAATCTAATGCTAGCAATTTTAACTAATAAATAAAAGTAATAAACTAAATAAGTAAATCTTTACAGAAAGTAAATGAACACAAGATATAATGAGGTTCACCCCATTGGAAAAACATCCAATATTAGGCTACGTCCTCAAAGCTTAGTCCACCTGTAAAATCCACTAAGATGAAAAGATTACAATAGGTATTGCAAATTACAATAGAATCCCTCTATTCTAATACAAACCTATTCTAACTTTTACCTTATCAAACCACAGCAAGAATCCCTCTTGCTTATATCACAACACCTTCAAGAATCCCTCTAAAGGTGACAAAACTTCTCCTGAAGTTGAACTCCCCCGGAGTTTTGGAACTGTCTTGCAAGAACCTTTGTGACACTCTTGTGACACGCTTGTGACAGCTTGTGATAGTGTGGTAGAGATGCTCCTCCCGAGATCTGAAACTACCTTAAATATTCTCTCAAATATTTATAAGGATTTTTCTGCATGGACTCCTCAGCATATACATTCAATCATTCTCAAACTCAATCACTTAAAGATAGCAAGAAGAATATATGAAATATATCAATTGCTAAAAGATAATCAATATCTTTTCAGATATGAGAATATTCCAGAGATAATTATGAAGATACCAATTCAGAGTAGGCAACCAACAAATCTTCATAAATTTTAATCTAACTTAAACACTAATTTGATCAACCTGTAATATTCAAAAACCAAAATAATAATTGCCCTAATGAATTATTAAAACCTGAAATAATAGCCAACAAATATCTAACATTTTCTTTTTCTTTCCCCCAGTTCTCTCTCAAGCACAACCCCCACAAGAGTCTAGGCCTTTTTACATCGTCTATCTGACACTATATTTTGCTTCTGCAAGTGTTTATTGTTCTGCTTTCTGGCTTTGATCGGGTCTTCTAATCATCTAGTCATCAAATGACAATATTTTAATTTTATTATTGCTACACCCTCAAAGCACAACACATTTCAATGGAAATTTCCACAAATACCCAAATTGAATTTGGGTATTTTCATTTATATCCAATTTGAGAAATCATTTCAATTGTACCCAAATGGCTAAATCAATTTTCACTAGATACCCAATTTGTATGGATACCCGATTAATCCAATTTGAAACATCTAACCAAATTAAAAAGACGAAACTATCCTCAATCCCTTTGACTTTCAAAGCTTCTCCCGAGAGTCGTACCTTCCTTCTACTCATTTTCATTCGAATTCCCTGAGTTGCGCTCCGACCCCCCATCTGTCACACCCATTTCTATTAGTCGCCGGAGACAAAGAAGTAATTAACTGGAAAAAGAGAAGTCACCTTTTAACTAGAAAACTTTCTTCTTTCCTAAACCCTTCTAATTGTAGGAAAAATCGGACACTCTCAACCCTATCCCCAAATGACCATCCATCTTCTATTTACGTCACCATTGCCAAAGAAGAATCTAGCAAGTTACCTTTGCAGCCACCGTCACTTTTGAACTTCGACATTGCAGCTACAGGTAAGTTTCCATTGCATCTATTTAATTTTTTTTTTTTTGTGACAATTCGATGATCATTTATGCTTTTGAATTGATAGTAATGTGATCCTTTAGACATTTTACAAGATTGTACGGGCTGTGCTTTGAACAGTTTTTTTTTTTCCTATTGCTTTTGAACTCAAGCTGTGACATGTTTGAGTTTTGTTTATTTGTTTAGCATTTTTTTCTTATGAATTTTTTTGATAATGAGGAAATGTTAAGCCTATTTGGATGCAAAATAGTTAGATAAACAATTGGGAAGGTTGGAATTGGATTTGGAAATGGGAAATTAGCTTCTATTGGTTGAAATGGTAGAAGGTCGAGATTAACTTGTCGAAAATCAAGATTAAGTCCGACCTTCAGAGGATTGTCGTGACCTTCGGAAACTTAATCCCAACCTTCAGTGGATTACTATTATTATTATTATTATGTTTTAAATAATATTATATTATTTTAATTATTATTAAATTTTAAATTAAATAAAAATTACTACTACTACTACTACTACTACTACTACTATTATTATTATTATTATTATTAAATTTAAATTAATTAAAATTAATACCATTATTATTATTAAATTTTAAAGAAAAATGACTATTATTATTACATTTAAATTTATTATTATTATTAAACTTTAAATTACATAAGAATTAAATTATCACTATTCTCTTCAATGGCTTAATTATACAATATACTAAATATTATTAATTTGGTTATACAATGTACTTTAATACTGAATATTTTATAATGATAATCCTATAGCTTTTTTTTTTTTTAAATAAAAAGACATTGTACTTTATATTAAAAAAGTAAAATAATATTATTATAATGACTCTAACAATGTCTATCTACTAAAAATAATAATATTAAGTTATAACTATAATACGTTTTAATATTAAAATATTCAAGGTAAAGTTTGGGTAAAGTTTTATAAAGTTCATCTAAATAATATATTATTACAAGTCTCTCTATAAAATAATATGTTTCAGAATTTAAATAATACTTCCATGCGATAACAAATGTTTTGGAGCTTATGTTATTTATTGTATCTAGAAATAAATAAATCTAAGTTTAATCTAATGACAATCTAGCTTTTTTAAAATTTATATATATATATATATATATATATATATTGTAAAGATATGGACCTTGGTAGAAAGAGATGGACTTACAGGCATAGTCTTATTGTTCCTGCTAGTAAGACCACGAGTTGTCATTATAAGTATTTGTGGATAGCCGATGTGATTGATTTGGTGAGGCTCCACGGGGTAAAGGAGCAATTTAGGAGGGGTCCTGTCGAATACATGTTGGAGCTACCCGATTATTTAGGGTGTTTTTACACCCGTGCTGCATTTCATACAATTAGACGGGAGGTTCATTTCCCTGATGCACGCCTCGATGTAATGCAGTTCCACATAGGAGGTAGATTAAATGGATTAGGGCCTCGGGAGTATGCCCTAATTACCTGACTTCGATTTGGCCTGGTGAATGTTAAGATTATAAAAAGGGAGTTGACGAGCAACTCAACATATGAGTGGTTATTGGGGACCCATCTACCGACCCTGACAAGGGTCCTGGATAAGTTTAAGGAGAAGCATATGGAATCTCTGGAGCAGGGTGATGTCCTAAGGCTCGCTTATAGCATCATCATTGGATACTGGATGCCAACACGTGAATCTTTAGTAGTGATTTAGTATAACGTGTGGATCATCCTCAAGGATTTGTTAGCAGCTGAGGTATTTCCATATTTCACCGTTGAGTAGAGCATGACATAACATTACTAGAAAACAAGAGAAAAAAAGTGTGGGTTTCGGAAATTGCATCACAAGTGTGAATCATACAGGGTCGCTAACTCACTTTGCAAAGCTTTGCTTCAGGATCTCCTACTAGTGAACTGGCTTTTGGGGAGCACGACCTTCAGTCGGTCCCCTTCGATTCTATCGAATCTATTTGGCCCTCGGAATCTAACGATCCCTCAGTTGCACCCATCCTATTTTATGAGTTTCTAAAGAGCAGTTGATGATGAGCCTCAAGTGCATAAGAGGCATTAATACAACAATGCATGAGTGATACTTGTAAGACATTAAATCTCATTTATATTCGCATAACAATGACTTTATCAAAATCTATTGATGTTTTTGGCTTTTAATTCAGTGGTGGATGTATGTCCACTTCCCTTCCTTGCCCCCGTATTTGTGCATTAATGCTCAATCTGGAGCTTCTACATTCTGTGCTCCATGGCAATGGAGGTGAATTCCTCTCCGAAATCTGATTCCGTCCACTTCCAAAGTGAAGTGGCATGTTTTATTGGATGCAGTAAGCAATCAACCTTTCTACTTGTGTTTTTTTGTTTTTCTTTTTTATGAAAACAACCTTTCATAAATTAAATGATTATGTACACAAGCATCTGTTTCATCACCATACATTGAGCTAGATGGGTAAGAGAGTCAGCTGCCATATTGGATTGACGGCCTCCCCTATATTCCACCTATTTGTCGGGGGGCTTTGAAGCCCACCTCATTCTAAGAGGTCGTCCAACATCAACCACCTCCCTCTTCCATTATAGAGATTAGTCTAATTGTATTTGAATTAGTAAATTGTAAATTAAATAGTCTAATTTATTATGTCTAATGTTTTATAACTTTTTTTTTTTTAGTCACTTGGTCCGATGTTTAGGGATGATGAGATCACCAAGGACGAGGAGCATTTCGAGGAGTGACTTCCCTCCGCTAGAGATTAGAGGGTCATGGTGAGGAGGAGGACGGCCACCAAGTATGTGTCTCTTCCTATTTTATTAAATCAAGCATGAAATCCCAGTAGGTAGCTAATATAATTTCTATTTAAAATTACAATATGCTCCTGAGAGTGTTGAGATGCCCTCTTATTTTGGTCCTAGTGCCAACGACATGATAGCCCAACTCAGGACTTTATTGACAGAGTATGAAGAGCGAGGATTTGTCGAGCACTAGAAGTGGGTCAGTGCTTGATTAGTGCAGCATGAGCAGTTGGCCGCAGCTTGGCACATTGCTGTCCTACAACGCTTCTCCGGGCTTAAGAAGTGGCTGGATGAGTGATGCAGTCGGAAACAGAATCTGAAGATTCATTCTTGTTCAGAAATTTGCAAAATAAGAAACAAAAAAAAAGAGAACTTGATTCAATTTTCCTTCTAATCAAACTTCAACGCAGGTAGTTAGAAGACGAAAATTAAAATCAAGCGAAAAACGAAGTAGTCGAAAATCGAAAAGCCGAAAAGAGGCAACTTTAATTCATCAAAACTGTCGAAAACAACCAGTAGAAAACAATTCTTAACCCCAAAACAATGCTTAACCCTAATCGAAAACGAAAAGTAAAGAAATTGCAAAAAAAAATCCTCAGAAAAACAGTAAATTATGAAACTGTCACTTAAAACTGTAAAATTACGACAATGCCAGTGAAAACAGAAAATTATTCAAAACTCCATCGAAATGACTCCGGATGACCGAAAAATGCCTTGCAACATAGCATAGCTATGACTTTGGTTCGTTGGGCCATTCCGGGTCACCCAGTCAGATTTAAGCTCGATCCGAGCTCTTTTAGTCACCTCGGGAAATGTGCCCGGTATTAATATGATGTTTAAAATAGCTCATGACTTCTTCTTCAAATGTTCTGAACGTCGTGGAGCCAATTGTGAAATCGAAGCTTGCTGAACCGACACCTGCCCCGCATCCGAACTACCTTGATCAACAACCAGCTCTGCGTCAATGAGTTGGAGGGGCCTCGTTTAGAGCCTCGGTAGAGCATCAACCAAGATTGTTAGACACTTCCTCATTCACACCAGTTAGTCTACGCTCTATAATCTAAATTAGTTAACTTATTGATTATATTCTAACAGTAATTTTTTTCTTGAAACTAGAAGGAGCAAATGACGGGTGGTAGGCAGGATGCAGATCCACCAACTTTGGTTGTGGTCAACCCTACCCCCAGATCAGTTTAAACATCTCTCTATTTTTAATATTTCATATTTACGTAAATTTTTGTAGTTAGTTATGTCAATTAAAAATTATTAGTGAGAGGATGTAGATCCACCTACATGTTAGTTTAAACATCTCTTTATTTTTTAATATTTCATATTTACATTGATTTTCGTAGTTAGTTATGTTAATTAAAAACGGTTAATTTATTAGGTCCACAGAGTATTGTTGTATCCGACCCTATTGTTCACGTGAGTCACAACATTATTTGTTAAGTTAATTAGTAACTTTTTTTATTTCATTTTTGTATGTCTTGTTCAAGTGTCTTTAATTTATTTTTATTATGTTTTAATAGTTGGATTTTAAATTATTTCAGGAGGAAGGACATGCAATTCGGACCAAGGTCTAGGTTGCAAGCCTCATGTCACCCTTCATAGACCCCTCTCACCACCTAAATTTTGGGATTCCAAAGAAGAAGCCCAGAACAACAAAAAGGAGAGACTCAGGTTCGGTAGGGATGCCATAGAAGGGCTTCGAGGCATTTCTAGTCGACACTCCAGAAAACATTATGCTCGTGAATACTTTCTGCTCGTCAAGGGAATCAGAGAGTTATTTATTTTAAATCCATGAATATAGTATATTTTATTCCATGATGGAGCCGATGTGATATATATTAAGGATAATATTTGATTTATGTAATATATGCTTAAGTCTATAGTTTAATCCATAATTGTTTAATTCATGTATATGTTAAGTATAATATTGTTTAATCCATAAATAAATAATTGTAATTCTTTTGATGCTAAATGGTTGGATGAATGTCTAGGGAGCTTCGGAATGAGTTGAATTGGGGAAGTAAGATTTTTTTGTGTTGATGTAGTGGAGGGTCTGGTTAACACCTTGGATTGTTGGAATGGGTTGCCTGAAGGTAGGAATGATATGCTTGAAGATCAAAATTATATTAAATCGACCTTTGGGCAAGTAATTATGACCTTCAGACATGTCATTCCAACCTTCAGAAATACCATTCCGACTCTCATGCATATAATTCCAACCTTCTAGATTTATAATTAATAAATATTATATTTTATTAAATTAATATTATCCATTAATGTAATATAACTTAATTCATAATTAAGTTTATATGTCTTTTTTTAGAATGATAGACTTATTTGATTTTATTTATTTTAATTCTATTAATATAATGTAGCTTAATTTATTATTAAAGTTATGTGTCTTGTTTTAGTATGTAAGACTTATTTGATTTGATTTAATTTAATTTAATTTTATTAATATAATATAGCTTAATTAAGAATTAAATTTATGTGTCTTCTTTCAGTATGTCAGACTTATTTTATTTTATTTATTTTAATTCCATTAAGATAATATAACTTAATTCATAATTCAGTTTATGTATCTTTTTTAGTATGTTAAACTTATTTGATGTTTTTTCTTTCAATTATGTTTTTTATGTTGCAGATGCTTGATGAGGGGAATCCACGCCCTTGATGGGAACTTTCTGAAGAAGGTTCAAGATTGCATGCAGGAGCTAGAGGACTCTCATGTCTATTAGTTCATCTAAGGGCTCTGATTAGTAGCTAAAGGGCAATCGGAGGCCTACCCTATGGCGCATCTATTCTCCATCGCTCCACCTTACCTCTATATAAGTATAAAATTTATTTTTGCCAAATTATTTACCTCACTACTTATTTAGAATATTGATTTTAGCTAACTCAAACTGCAGAGTGTGGTCCGAGGCGCTTTCCTTTCTACCTCTGCTACTGGGAAACATGATACATATAAGCTCGATGATGTTCCTATTGAGTGGGTTAGGAGAGTTGGAGAAGATGATGAGATCGCATGGTGGGAAGTCAAAGAGGAAATAAAATATAGTTATTTTTTAAGGGGGTTTTTTTTTTTAAAGTTGTATTTTGTATTAATTTATTTAATATTTGAGATGTATTTGCAGGTCTTGATGCCATGCTATTCTCCATCGCCCCACCTTACCTCTATATAAGTATAAAATTTACTTTTATCAAATTATTTACCTCACTGCTTATTTTAGAATATCAATTTTAACTCCAAGGCGCTTTCCTTTCTACCTCTGTTACCGGGAAACATGATACATATAAGTTCGATGATGGTCCTATTGGGTGGGTTAGGAGAGTTGGAGAAGATGATGAGATTGCATGGTGGGAAGTCAAGGAGGTAATAAATACAGTTATTATTTAAGGGGTTTTTTTTTTTGTAAGTTATATTTTGTATTAATTTATTTAATATTTGCAATGTATTTGCAGGTCCTGATGCCATGCTATTCTCCATCGCCCCACCTTACCTATATATAAGTATCAAATTTATTATTCTCAAATGATTTACACCTCACTGGTTACCATAGAATATCGAATTTAACTAACTCAAACTGCAGAGTGTGCTCCAAGGCGCTTTCCTTTCTACCTCTGCTATCGGGAACCATGATACGAATAAGTTCGATTGATGGTCCTATTAGGTGGGTTAGGAGAGTTGGAGAAGATGATGAGATCGCATGGTGGGAAATCAAGGAGGTAATAAATATAGTTATTATTTAAGGGTTTTTTTTGTAAGTTATATTTTGTATTAATTTATTTAATATTTGCGATGTATTTGCAGGTCCTGATGCCATGCTCCCACCAAAATCACTGGGTATTTTTGCAAATCTCGCCAAATTGAGCAAAGATCATTTTATATGATCCGAAGCCATCTTTAGATACAGTTGTGAGGTGCACAGGAAAGAGCTGATGGAGCTGGTCTATATGATGCTATCACACCTTCTAGTACAGGCCGGATATTTTTCAATGGTGAGAGTTGCTGCAGCTCCACCTGCCAGGTTCGAGTATTCTTTTATTAGCATTAAATCCCTCCCTAGTCAACCTGATTCGACTAACTATGAGGCATACATTGCATATTACATGATGCAGTTGCTGAGGGGGCATCTTAGGAAGATGCCCTTACTAGATGGTATTTCAGATGCACCCAAATGCATTAGGGATCAAGCTTTTATGGAGTAGCAGGCTGTATTTTTTAGTCCCAACAGTCTTTTTTATTGTATTTGAAAATATTTTGCACATAATGTAAATTACATAAATGAAAATGAATTATGTAGTTATTTTATTTATATTATGTAATTAAAAAGAATATGAAAATAATTATAAGTCATGAATCGTCTCAATATCGATATCACCTTAAAAAAGATTCACACTCTTAGAGAAGACACTTACATTAACATTAACAAACTTTCCACTTTCAATCGTCTCCTCCGACGTTTCTCTAGAAACTCGAGATTGTTAGATAGATATTGGATTAGATATGGGCACTTCATGAGTTCTGTCATTTAATATTGTAACCTCTACTTCGGGTGGTGGGACTTCTGTATTGACTGCATTCGGACAAGTTAGACAATTGTATCCTTTTGTTTTGCATATTTTGCACTCTTTCTTCCTAAAGTGTTGTTCACTTCGAGCGAGGAACCAACCTTTTTGTGGTCTTTCTACCTCCGTTCTATCAAAAAGGGCATTGACAACCATATATTCCAAACCTGCAAGTCTATTCAAACTTGGCCTCAATGGAACAAGTTGTATTGAAGGTGCATATGTCATCTTCAATATTTCTGTGTCAAATGAATTTCCACAGTATAGAGTTTCATAGTGAGCCCTAATTTTCCTATAAAAGACATTAACATGTTTAAAGATGATAAATGGAATTTGGGATTTTGATTTTAAATTTATTTTCTAAAAATCATAATATAAACAATATAGAAAAGACCGTCCTGAAGGTCACATTGACCTTTTGGGAGGTCATTTTAAATTATACCACGATTTTTTCACTATCTAGCGACAGCAATGACATGTTTACATGGAATTCCTTCTAGTTCTCATCTCTGACATCCACAAGTCCTCTGAATGATATCCACAACAATACTTGCTTCTTGTGGGGGATTACCCGACTACATACTCCTCTCTAGCTCGAATGGATATAGTATGCATTCTTTCTTGGTCAACCTTAACAGCTTCCTTCACAATTCATTCCACAGCACATTTGGTAATAATATTAGGCATTGTACCGGCTGCTTCGCGGCATTTATTGAGCAAACTCTGACACATACAATTATAAAACTAGTGAGCAGATGTAGTAGGAAACTTTCGAACTTTCCTGATAGCTTCATTGAAGGACTTCACAAGATTGCTTGTCATTTGGTTGTATTGATTATTCAGATAGTAAGCACGTGACCAAACCAATCGCCCTACATAAACATCCAACCAACGATGAAATCTAGGGTGTATATTTTGAATGTCCCCAAAAGAGTAGTCACATTTTTGCTTATCTTAGGCATATGCAACATTTTTGAAAATCACTGCAACACAAGGATTTCTGCAGTTTTTCTTTAAGTTTCGTTTAAATGTCGAAAACAAAAGGCATGAGGAACCTCAGGATACACTTTTCTCGCTGCTTGTAGTATGCCTTTATGTTGATTAGATACAATTACCATATCATTCTGTAATCTGTATGTAATTCTTAGTCTTCTTTTCCCATGAATCATTTCCCTTCTCTTCAAAAAATCCAAATGCAAGGGAAAAAAATTTATTCGTTTCCATCCTCATAAATAGCTGCATAAATTTTTCCCTCTTGTGCACCTTTCAAATGTGTTACATCTATGATAATGATGAGTCTCATGTGCTTGAAATCCTCAATTGAATTACCAAGTGCATAAAATGACCTTAGAAAATGCTCCTCTCACAGTGCTATGTTGGTCACTATGTCAGGCATTTTATGCTGCAAGAGGTAGAAGTATGATGAAAGCTGTCTAAATAAGTCCTCTAGAGTTCCATAAGTTATGTCCTTTGCACTCTGTAAAGATCTCCAGGCTTTGGTGTATCTTACCTTCACCTCATAATTCTATTGCATGTCTTGAATCACATTTTGGGGGGGGGGGGGGGGGGTGTTTCGCACTGATGATTTTACCAGCATACAAACGACCAATTGTTGTTGCACTTACATCCTTGTTTTGGCTTTGCTATACAATTTGAATGCAAGCGTGAGTTGGGACAAACTTGTAAATCACCCATATCTGGCATCCAGCTCTACATTGTGCATGTATCATGAAAGTGCAATCATTTTTATTCCTACATCATGCCTTGAATTTTGCCTTATTTGAACGTATCACATGATAGGAAAATCAGTTCTCGAGTGAATATCTTTTTGATTCCTTACTGTTAAAAATTGCATCCTTTCCTATGGCACCCACAAGTGGAATGCTTTCATCTTCGGAATAATGCACCTCTTCATCCTCACCCCAATCCATGTTTGTGAATTGAGTAGAAGGATTAGGTATAAATTACACAAAAAAAACTAAGTGTCTGATTTCATTGTCGGAGTTGTCGGGGACGTCATCATCAACATTGTGGATATGTTCTTCTTCATAATCAACATCATCATCGATGCGAATATTTACGGATAGCGCAGGTTCAACATTTAGATGTGGGAATGTCCCATCCAGATTCCTTTCATATGTATTAACAAAATCATCGCTTCCATGATCGCCATTACACTGATATAATATTTCAATTTTGTTAATGACCATCATTTTAAGACCAGCTTCCCCCTTCAAATACATGATCATGTATATATTTTCAATTTCCATTAATTTAATACTTCAATCAAATAATCTGGATGGAATTGAAATTCTTATGTTGAATTGATTTAAATAAATCTTCATATAGTCTGTCATAGTTCTCCTAGAATCTTTATAACTGATTTCGTTTGGTACGACTATTGGACGAGCCCTTCCGCTTAGAGAACCATTGTGAATAGCAATTTTAATGTAATCCATTTTTGCAAGAATCCAAAGAAAACTATATTAAGGAAAATGTATAGGAAATAATAGGTAAAAAAGGGGTAGAAATAACTTAATAAAACAACAGAGAGAGAGAGAGAGAAGGGTCTAATTATCCTCTCTTTTTTTTTTATTTGAAAAAAAATGTGTCAAGAATTTTTTTTTAAAAAAAATGTTCAAACGTCGGAATGTAGGTCTCAAAGGTCACAACAAAGCTTTGGAAGTTTTGTTTAACCTAAAAAAAAATTGTTCGAAGGTCAATCTAATACTTCAAAGGTTGGATCATACCTCTTGAAGGTTGATTTATCTTACCAAAAAAAAAAAAAAGAGAGAGAGAGAGAGAGGGGAAATATTGAAGGTCAGACTTGAACTTTTGAAGATTGGTTCGACCTTCAAAACTTTTGAAGGCAAATCCAATTTAAGTGAACTCGAAACGCTCTGCAACCTCTTATCTCTTTTTCCTAACACCAAATAAACAATACAAAAAAGACAGACACTAGTATTGAAAATCATTTTGGAAGGACAACACAAGTGTTAATCATCATAATAGCAAAAAAGAAATTAAATCGATTTTCCCATCTCTGAACACTACCTTAATCTTGTGAGGGAAAAAAAAAAACAACTTAACCAAACTCAATGCACCTCTGAATGGATTCATTTCAACTAAAACTTTTCTCAAACTTCCACGGAATGAAACATTATCGATGATGGTAGTTATTATCTTTAATTTGGTTTTATGGCAATGCAATGATAGTTGTAGGTATTTTGAATATTAAGGGACAATATAGTAATAACATATTACTGCGGATAAAGGTTAGTTTTGTTATTTCTTTTTAATAAAAAAATTTTAAATGAATATAGAATGAAAAAGTTAATTTTAGAAATAAACAAAATAATGATAATTTGGACAAAATAAAAATCTTCCTATCCAAATTCGATAGATATGAAAACGACCCGAATTTGAGGGTTTAACCTTTCACAAAAAAGGGAATTTGGATTCTTTCCTCGGTTTACCTAACGTGTTCTGATGTTTTCACTGCCTTACAGTCCTTTGCTTACCCCACTGGAGCTCTTTCACGAGCTTCCAGGTACAAGTACAACTGGTAAACTTGTGCTCAATGTTTTCTCCTCTGAAGCATGGTTCTCGTATATCTTTTCTGTGTATTCGGAGGATTATGATTGCTCTCTTCAAACTTCCTAATGGAGGGTTGGAAGAAAGAGGATGATGATGATGCTTGATCATCTTGCCCTTTTCTGGAGGAAGATGGGAATTACATTGGTACCCCTGTTGGTGGAGTCTTTTGTTATTCTTAGCGCTTTTCAAGGATCTGCAGGTGATGGTTTCACTTTGCTCGCACTCATTAAGTTGTACGCCATGTTTAATTCACGGTCTCCTCTTTCTGCCCTTTTTAGTGTTTTTGTGCCAACCCTCAAAGAATTTTGCATTTCAAGCGGTTTGTTGCAATTCTTTGTTGCATTTTGCGGTCATTATGAGTTGATTAACAGGAATTTGCGACAAAGATTTTCCATTCTTTCACAGGATTTACATACTCTTTGGCAATTCAGTTAGCTTCGGATTTCGCTGAAATGTAATTCATGTCTCTATTCCCGAACTAGTTTTAGATGTCCAAATCTGATTTCCGTACTAAAGTATCTGGAAACAAATTAGTTT
>JAOXNR010053730.1:0-13691 GCA_028571225.1 Parsonsia alboflavescens | reverse complement strand
ACTAAACCCTAAAAGGATAAACTAAACCCTAGGGGCACTTGATTAAATTTTAATAAATTGTTTAAAAAAAAAAAAAATGGAAACCGTTAAATTTGACCGTTAATTGACTAACTACCGTACTCATTAGTGTGCACGGTCAAGCACATATTAACATTTCTGTATATATATATTATAAAGTAAAGTGATGATCAAGAAAATCTTGACTTTCTTATATAGTTCTAGTACTACATATACTGACTGCTGACTTTATAATTAATTATGTCTCTTTGTCTAGCAAGCAAATGTTTACATATTAGGGTTTCAAAGCAAAGCGTGAAAGATGAATGGCATTTCGGAGAAAGTGAAAGATGGGATACGTTGAAGCAGTTGAATCCATATGATTTAGGTGAATTGGAAGTACACAATCCCACACTTGCTGGGAGCAGTTTAAACACACTTTTGTACTCGTCCTCCATTGGTGACAATTGTGAGCGTGTTTTAGGTGCAATGCTGCCTCAACTCTTAGGTTGGGTTTGAATTGGATTGTGGGCTTTTGTTGGTTTTTATCCCATGCATGGGCTTTTGGGAGGAGCCCAAGTTAAATGAAGGAAAGCTGAACACAAATATCTTTAAAATCCTATTTGTAAATTCTTTGTTCAATTCCAAAAATTCAAAAAGTGTTAATTCAATTAACTTTAAAATTAAAGAGAAAGGATTTACATGCTCTTAATTGGTTGATCAATAATTTTAATTTTTTTTATTTAATTAAAAAGATAAAATGAAAGAAAAGGACTCCCCCATTTCCACAACTTGGCATGCAGAACCAAGTGAAGCTTGCCCTAATGGCAAATCCACTGATTTCCTATGTTAGAGACCTGCTGACAGCAAAGGATAATATCACCCCCTCCCCCAAAAAAAAAAAAAAAACAAAAAAAGCTTGGCAGTGCAGAATGGGAGGAGACGTTAGCCGTATGAAAAAGGGTGCAAGACCAAGACACCAACTTTATTTTAAGTAGACGATGACTTTCAAGTCTTCTAATTTTGTACTGGCTAGAACACTAATTTCATTCCAACCTAACATTTTGTTTTTGCAATATTCCCCAACCTATACTTGGAGTTTTTAGAGTTTCTAATTTTGTACTTTCTACGATGACTTTATTTTCTTCATTTGATTTGTGAAAGGCTTTACTAATTATTTGGTTTAATTAATATATTTTTTTCATTTTGATCATTAAACTATAAAATTAATCATTATATTTTGAGTTTTTAAACGGTTTAACCTTTTATAATTTATATTTTTAGAAAATTAAACCATTAAATGGTGGTGGTATATTAGGTCTTAATTATATTATTGTAAAGATTATGCATGTGAAGTGAATGCTATTTAAATGTTTTATATAACTATGTCATCTCATCATGTTAGAATTGTCCCACTAATTAATGTCAATATAAATTCCAAATTCACGCGGATTGTTTTAATTCTCTAGCATCCCATTTAGTCAAAAGTCTATAACTTAGCATTGGTTGTCATAGAAAAACTTAGCACTGGAGGCCCAGGATTAGACGTGCACGCAGCGTGGGAAGACTTCCAAAGTCTTCTAAGAATTGATAGCTTAACGTGTCATTGCTAAGATTTATAACCATGGTAGTGTTTTATTAATTTTTTTTCCTTTATTTCTTTTTCTTTCTCTAGCATATGGGATATGTGAAAATGCTATAGAGTGATGCAAAGTATATCTTATAAAGTGTTCCAGTTAAATCTCTAACGGTTAAAGTTAATGATCAATTGCATTTTTTTTTAATAAAATAAAATTTAATCAAGTTCTCCTAAGGTTTTTTAGTTTATAAAAAATATTTGTAAAAATATTTTTTTATAGAATAATTTATTTACTTTTAACAACTGATCATTAGAGATTTAATTGGAGCACTCCATAAGGTATATTACGTAGCACTCATAGCATTACTATATATATAAATAAAAATAAATAAATAAATATATATATATATATATTTATATATTGGAGCCTACATTCATTGTCGTGTTATTTTATATTTGAATGCCTTAATTATATTAAGAATTTAATTTCAAAAGAAAGAAATAGGTTCATGATAACAAATTAAGATTTTAACGAGTGGGGCTTGCCCTAGTGGCAAACTCACTTGGTATCTGCTGTCAGCAGGTTCCCCCCCCTCCCCCAAAATGAAGATTTAAATTTAATGGAGGAATATTTCGAATTATATAATTGTCTAGCTGTTAATTTCCATGCAAATTTAATTTCTAATTAATTAATTAATTCCAATGAGAATTGAACTCTGTGCATGGTTTTGTCAAAAAGCTTAAAGTGCAGGGTCCATGGGAAGACTACCAAGTCTTCTAGCATATCGTCTTAATCTTCTCAATCTTTTTCCAGGCATATCGTCGAGGAGTTTTCTATGCAGATTTAACTTCTAATTAATTTATTCCAAGGAGAATTGAACTCTAGTGGTTGACTGATCGTCCTTTAAATAGAAATGCATTCCACCTTTAAAAACACGTAGAATTTGAAATTGTTTTGAGATATATTCAATATGATGAGTTGCAAACTGTTTTCCCATCTCAATTTTCTGATCTTGTTGCTTCTACCATTCACTCAAGAAATTAGCAGTAAAAGATTAATAAGGTGCGGAGAGAAGGAGAGGGAGGCTCTTCTCCTGTTCAAAGAGGGCCTTGTGGATAACAATGACCTCCTTTCTTCCTGGGCAGATGATGATTGCTGTGAGTGGCAAGGAGTTGGTTGCAGCAATCGCACTGCTCATGTAACTTCACTTACTCTTCCTCATAACATTTCTTCATATGCAGATATTGATCACAATACCGTTTTTCAAGAGACTAAGCAATTAAGTGGTAAGCTTCACCCTTCATTGCTTGAGTTGCAGCATTTGACTTACCTGGATTTGAGTCACTTTGGCAGTGGTGGAAGTTTGATACCGGAGTTCATCGGTTCATTAGAAAGATTAAGGTATCTCAATTTATCATTTTGTGGCTTTACTAGTGTAATTCCTGATCAATTGGGGAACTTGTCTCATTTGCAATATCTTGATCTCAGACAGTATAGTGAGAATGATTATGTGGATCATTTTCTGGTTGTCAAAAGCCTCAATTGGCTTTCTCATCTTTCTTCGTTGAAATATCTTGATCTCAGTTATGTTAACCTTAGTAAAGCTTATAATGATTTGCCACAGGCAATGAATAAACTCCATCTTCTCACTGAATTGAAGTTATCTGATTGTCAACTTACGTTCATTTCTCTATTTAATTCTTCCATGTCTTCTCTATCTAGCCTTGACCTATCAGATAACTTTGATCTTTGTGTCGAAAACCTCAATTGGCTTTCTCATCTTCCTTCTTTGAAAAGCCTTGATCTCACTAATGCTAACCTCACTAAAGCTCACGATTGGTCACAAGCAATAACTAAATTGCCTCTGCTCACAGCATTGAAGTTAGCTAATTGTGAACTTCCTACTAGCAATATTATTCCTTTATTTACAAACTTTTCCATGTCCCTTTCCATCCTCGATCTATCATCAAACAATTTGGGTATTGAGCTTTCAAAGATTGAGGGGCTTCTTAATTACAGTAGCCTTACCAATGTTAAACTTCAGGTCAACAGTTTATTTGGTGTAGTGCCAAAAGATTTTGGAAAATTGCAATTATTAGAATATTTAGATTTGTCTATGAACATGTTGGAAGGGGGGATCATGAATTCCATTGGCAACTTAAGCAACTTGCGTATGTTGGATCTTTCTCATAATCGGTTGAACGGAACAATTCCTTCGAGTTTTGGAAAATTACCCAAGCTTGTGTGCCTTTGGTTATCGAACAATTATTTTCAGGGACCTTTGCCTGATTTTGTCCCATCAGCACCATTGTTTGAGTTGGGTATTAGCAGCAACGCTCTTAACGGGACTATACCTCCAAGCATGGGTAATCTGAGGGAATTGTATTTTTTGGATATTTCTTCAAATCAATTGACAGGATTGGTTTCGGAGGTTCACCTACTGAATCTTTCCAAATTGAGAAGATTCTATTTATCTCATAACTCATTGATTTTGAAATTCAACAACTCAAGTTGGGTTCCTCCTTTTAATCTTATAACACATATAGGATTAGCAAATTGCAAGATTGGACCACATTTCCCTTCCTGGCTGCAAAGTCTAAGATACTTGGAATCATTAGATATGTCGGGATCTGGAATTGATGATGTCTTTCCTAGTTGGTTTGAGGATATTTCTTCCCGATTTTCTGATATAAATATGTCAAATAATCACATCCGTGGCTTTCTTCCTGACTTTCCCTCACAGTACTTGAGGACTTTAGATTTGAGCTCATGCAATATTGAAGGTCCAATACCAAAGCTTAATGCAACTGCAAATGTTAAAAATATATTTCTCTTTGATAACATGTTTCAAGGTTCAATCATTTCCCTTTGCAATATGAATTTTTCTCCCCAGATTCTAGACCTTTCTAACAACTTTTTATCAGGAATGATTCCTGATTGCTTGATGAAATTTAGCTGGCTAGGTTATTTGAATTTGGCAAATAACAATTTTTCTGGATCAATTCCTAGTTCGATTGGGCAACTCATTAGAATTCAGTCTTTGCATTTACGGAACAATAGTTTTGATGGAGAGCTCCCTGCATCCTTGAAGCAATGCACCAGGCTGAATGTAATTGATATCGGTCACAATAAATTCAGGGGTAACATACCTAGATGGTTAGGAGGGAATCTACAAGATTTGGTAATTCTTAGTCTCTCGTCGAATGAGTTCAAAGGAGAAATACCTTCAAATTTGTGCTATTTGAAGCATCTTCGAATCTTGGATCTCTCTAACAACAATATTTCTGGCATAATACCTAATTTCTTAAGAAATTTGACTGCTATGGCTCAAAAGAGAGGTGATGAAACATCAAGTCTCCGTAATTTTTTTTTTGTTGGCTATACTAACTCGTATACACTTGATGAATTCGCAACATTGATATGGAAGGGTGTGGAATCAAAGTACAAAAATATTTTGGGATTGGTAAAAATGATTGATATTTCAAGTAACAATTTGTTTGGAAAGATTCCATCAGAAATCACGTATCTTGAAGGTTTGGTTGCACTGAACATTTCAAGAAACAATCTAACTGGGAATATTCCTCTAGAAATCGGTCATTTACAGAGATTGGAATCTCTTGATTTATCAAGGAACCATCTTTCTGGCATGATTCCTAGGAGCCTTTCACAACTGTGTTCTATTGGTGCCCTCGACTTGTCAAACAACAATTTATCAGGAAGAATCCCATCAAGCACTCAGTTGCAGAGCTTCAATACCTCGTCCTACTCTGGAAATTCGGGTCTGTGTGGACTTCCACTTCCAAAAATGTGTCCAGAAGATGAGAGAAATCTTGCTTCAAAAAGCAATCAAGATTCAAATGTTGGAAAGGAGGAATGGACTTTGATCAATCCAAGTTTCTATCCTGCCTTGGGAATTGGTTTTGCAGTTGGCCTTTGGGGAACTTTGGGTGCTCTACTGGTAAATACTTCTTGGAGACATGCCTATTTCCGGATGGTGTCCAACATTCAAGACTCACTCTGCTTGGCAACAACCGTGAATATTAATAAGCTGAAAAGGTTTATAAAGAAATAAATCTTGGATATGTTTGTACTTGTAACACATGTTTTGTTTATTTATATATTTTGTTACGCAAATGTTTTTTGTAATACAATCTCGTCAAGTTGCAAATGGTTTTTGTTTTCGATTTTTCTTTTTTGTGATATTTCATTACTCGCTTCTCCTCAGCTAATGTGCCGAACTTTCTCTATTTTGTACGGGAGAAACTTGACTGACTCAGTACACTTTATTACTCAGAGGCCCTAAATGCTACAATCTGAAATGCCACCTTATCAAGCCCACAATTAGACAACCAGAATACTCAGCCCTCTACAAAATTAAATGTTAATCAAATAAAAAATATATTATGAATGCGAATATCAAGTACAAACTTTACATTACGTAATATTACCATTAAATATATTAACAATAATATTATATAATAGTTTTGGTTTGAGGACACTATTTAATTTTTTATATTTAGTCAAAATTAAGCATTTGATAACTAAGAAATATTTGATTCATATTTGTGCAATATACACAATTAATAATAAATAGAAGAATCAAATAATTAATTCATCAAACTCAAAAGGAAAAGGAAAAAGAAAAATAAAAAGAATCAAACAAAAGGAAAACGTATTTAAATGAATACATTTCCAGAAAAAAAAAAAAAAAATCAAATCTCAAGATTAATGGTTTGGAAAGTTCTTATATTGGTTAAGAGAAACCAAGCTCGGATTATAAACGAGGAGCTCCAGTCTATCCCTCTTTCCATAAAGTCCCAACTTCTTGATTTCGTTGTTTGCTGGGTCATACAAAACCAGCGCCGAGCAAAATGTCTTGTTCTTGTACACCATGCTCCAAATGTTAGTATGCATCACATTAGCCGGGACACTGGCATCGTATTTTCTCCTAGAATTTGTACTTAGAGAGTATATCTCCGCCATGATTCTGCGATTGTATAGCTTTCTTTTGACTTCGAATTTCTCCGCCATGATTCTGCAATTGTGATCTTTCATTACTCGCTTCTCCTCAGCTAATGTGCCGGACTTCCTCGCCATCTCTTTGCAAATGGACCAAACCATCCTCATTTTCTGGCTTGCCATATCATTGCAGAAAGCCACTCCCATCAACATCTACGACCTTTCTTTTCTTTCTTCGGGGACCACCGACAACTGAGAAGAATAAACGGCGGCGCCACCTTTCTCCGCCGATGTCTTTAAGGTGCATTGTTGCCTCAACTCTTGGGTTGGGTTTGAATTTGGATTGTGGGCTTTTGTTATTTATTATCCCAAGCACGGGCTTTAAGTGTAATAAAAAAATCTGAACTTAAATATCTCTAACGCATCTCTAAATTAAAAATCCTATCTGTAAATTCTTCGTTCAATTTCAAAAATTCAAAAATCATTAATTAAAAAAAGTTAAAATTAAAAAGAAAGGATTTACATGCTCCTAATTGGTTGAATAATTTTTATTTTTTATATTTAATTAAAAAGATAAAATGATAGAAAAGGACTCCCCCATTTCCACAACTTGGCGTGTAGCATGGGAGGAGACGTGAGCCGTAAGAGAAAGGTTGCGAGTCTAGGTGACTTTCAAGTCTGTACTGGCTATGATGACCTTATTTTCTTCATGTGATTTGAGAAAAGGTTTACTAATTATTTGGTTTCATTAATTTTTTTTATCATTAAATTATAAAATTAATTAATTTAATTATTATGTTTTACTTTTTTTAAACGATTTAGTCCTTTATAATTTGTATTTTTCGAAAATCAAACCAAGCAACGGTGGTCCGATTAATTAAGCCCTAATTATATTATTATGATGACTATGCATAAGATTGAGTGAATGTATAAATTTAAATATTTTATATAATTATGTCATCTCATGATGTTAGAATTGTCCCACTAATTAATGTCGATATGAATTTCAAATTCACGCGGATTGATCTAATTTTCCAACATCCCATTTAGTCGAAAGACTATAACCTAGCAGTGATTGTCATAGAAACACTTAGCATTGGAGGCCCAGGATTTGACACCAGGAATTGACCCTTAAGGTGGTTAGCGTGTCATTACTAAAATTGATAACAATGATAGTGCTTTATTAATTTTTTTTCTTTTTCTTTCTCTATTATATGAGATATGCAAAAATGCTATAAAGCGTCACAAAGTACACTTTATGAAGTATTTCAATTAAATCTCTAACGATAAAAGTTAATGGTTGATTGCATTTTTTTTTTTTAAATAAAATAAAATATAATCATGTACACCTAGATTTTTTTTAGTTTATAAAAAATATTTGCAAAAAGTATTTTTTTATAGAAGAATTTTTTTATTTTTAATAACTGACAATTAAAAATTTAATTGGACCACTCTATAAGGTATATTCCATAGCACTCATAGCATTACTATTATATATATATATTTATATATATATATATCGAATTTGCTAAAGCGCGCTCCGGAGAGCGCCTTAATGAGCGCTCCAACTATTACCGTAACGGAATTCTTGCTCCGCTTGGTTGTCTGCATGAGCACTGTAGCAAGAATTCCGTTACGGTAACGTTTGGAGCGCGCCTTAGCAAAACCGATATATATATATATATATATATATATAAATATTTATTTATTTATTTATTGTAGCCTACATGCATTGAGTGTTATTTTATATTTGAATGCCTTAATTATATTAAGAATTTAATTTCAAAAAGAAAGAGTTCAGTTCATGATAACTAATTAAGATTTAAATTAAGTGGAGGAATATTTTTGTAGAAATTCAAATTATATAATTGTCTAGCTGTTAATTTTCCATGCAAATTTAATTTATAATTAATTAATTAATTAATTCCAGAGAGAATTGGACTCTCTGCATGGTTGATTGATCTTCCTTTAATTGTGTGGTTGTCAATCTTTGGAAAGCTTAAAGTGTGCTGTGCATGGGAATACTTTCAAGTCTACCAAGAATTGATAGCTTAACGTACCAACATGTTGGACCCATCCATACATTGGTTTTTTTCCTTTTGTAATTAGTTGGTTTCCTTTTTTTTTTTTTTTCCCATGCTTATCGTCAGAGCAGTTTTCTATGCAGATTTAACTTCTAATTGATTCCACGGAGAATTGAGCTCTAGTGGTTGACTGATCTTCCTTTAAATGGAAATGCATTCTGCCTTCAACAACACAGAATTTGAAATTGTTTTGAGATATATTCAATATGATGAGTTGTAAACTGTTTTCCCATATCAGTTTTCTGATCTTGTTGCTTCTACCATTCCTTCAAGAAATTAGCAGTAAAAAATTAATAAGGTGCTGAGAGAAGGAGAGCGAGGCTCTACGCTTGTTCAAAGAGGGCCTTATGGGTGACTATGGCCTCCTTTCTTCCTGGGCTGATGATGATTGCTGTGAATGGCGAGGAGTTGGTTGCAGCAATCGCACTGCTCATGTAACTTCGCTTACTCTTCCTTATAACATTTTTACTTATGAAGATACTGATTAGGATTTCAGTTTTCAAGAGACTGATCATTTAAGTGGTAAGCTTCACCCTTCATTGATTGAGTTGCGGCATTTGACTTACCTGGATTTGAGTCACTTTGACAGTGGTGGAAGTGTGATTCCAGAGTTCATCGGTTCATTAGAAAGATTAAGGTATCTCAATTTATCATTTTGTGGCTTTATTGGTGTAATTCCTTATCAATTGGGGAACTTGTCTCATTTGCAATATCTTGATCTCAGTCGGAACATGTTTTATAGTGGGAATTATTACAAGGATCATTATCTGGTTGTCAAAAGCCTTAATTGGCTTTCTCATCTTTCTTCTTTGAGATATCTTGATCTCAGTTATGTTAACCTTAGCAAAGCATATAATGATTTGTCACAAGCATTGAATAAACTCCCTCTTCTCACTAAATTGAAGTTGTCTAATTGTGAACTTATTACCTCCATTTCTCCTGATCTAGTATTTAATTTTTCCATGTCACTTTCTGTCCTCGATCTGTCATATAATTACTTTTCTCTCAAAAACCTCAGTTGGCTTTCCCATCTTTCTTCCTTGAGACAACTTGATCTCAGTGGGGTTGATCTAAGTAAAGCTTATAATTATGATTTGCCACAAGCCATAAATAAACTCCCTCTCCTCACTAAATTGAAGTTGTCTAATTGTGAACTTATGTTCATTCCTCTATTTAATTCTTCCCTGTCATCTCTATATAGCCTTGATCTTTCAGGTAACCAGGATCTTTATGTCAAAAACCTCAATTGGCTTTCTCATCTTCCTTCTTTGAAAAACCTTGATCTCACTGATGTTGACCTCAGTAAAGCTCACGATTGGTCACAAGCAATAAGTAAATTGCCTCTCCTCACTGCATTGAAGTTGTCTGGTTGTGAACTTCCTACTAGCAATATTATTCCTTTATTTAATAACTTTTCCATGCCCTTTCCATCCTCGATATATCATCCAACAATTTGGGCATTGAGCTTTCAAAGATTGAGGGGCTTCTTAATTATAGTGGCCTTACCAAGGTTGACCTTCAGGGAAACAATTTATTCGGTGTAGTGCCAGGATATTTTGGAAAATTACAATCATTAGAATATTTAGATTTGTCTGTGAACATGTTGGAAGGGGGGATCATGAATTCCATTGGCAACTTAAGCAACTTGTGTATGTTGGATCTTTCTCATAATCAGTTGAACGGAACAATTCCTTCGACTTTAGGAAAATTACCCAAGCTCAAGCTCCTTCGATTGCAGAACAATTATTTTCAGGGACCTTTACCGGATTTTGTCCCTTCAGCATCATTGATTGAGTTGGATATTAGCAGAAACGCACTTAACGGGACTATACCTCCAAGCATGGGTAATCTGAGGGAATTGTATTCTTTGGATATTTCTTCAAATCAATTGACAGGATTGGTTTCGGAGGTTCACCTACTGAATCTTTCCAAATTAAGAAGATTATATTTATCTCATAACTCGTTGATTTTGAAATTCAACAACTCAAGTTGGGTTCCTCCTTTTAATCTTATAGCACATTATATAGGATTAGCAAATTGCAAGATTGGACCTCATTTCCCTTCCTGGCTGCAAAGTTTAAGATACTTGAAATCATTAGATATTTCAGGATTTGAAATTGATGATGTCTTCCCTAGCTGGTTTGGAGATATTTCTTCCCGACTTTCTCATCTGAATATGTCAAATAATCACATCCGTGGCTTTCTTCCAGACTTTCCCTCAAAGTTATTTGACAACTTGGTCACTTTAGATTTGAGCTCATGCAATATGGAAGGTCCAATACCAAAGCTTCCTGCATCTATTAAAAGAATATATCTCTTTGATAACATGTTTCAAGGTTCAATCGTTTCCCTTTGCAATACCACTTTTTCTCTCCTGATTCTAGACCTTTCTAACAACTTTTTATCAGGAATGATTCCTGATTGCTTGACAAAATTCAAACAGCTAGGTTATTTGAATTTGGAAAACAACAATTTTTCTGGATCAATTCCTAATTCGATTGGGCAACTCACTAGAATTAAATCTTTGCATTTACGGAACAATAGTTTTGATGGAGAGCTCCCTGCATCCTTGAAACAGTGCACAGGGTTGCTGGTAATTGATATTGGTCACAATAAATTCAGGGGTAACATACCTAGATGGTTAGGAGGGAATCTACATGATTTGGTAATACTTATTCTCTCGTTGAATGAGTTCATAGGGGAAATACCTTCAAATTTGTGTTACTTGAAGAATCTTCAAATCTTGGATCTCTCTAACAACAATATTTCTGGAATAATACCTAATTTCTTAAGAAATTTGACTGCTATGGCTCGAAAGAGAAGTGATGATTACTCAAATCTCCCTAATAATTTGTGGGATGGCAATTTTGACTCGTGGTCACTTGATGAATTTGCCTCATTGATGTGGAAGGGGGTAGAATCAAAGTACCAAAATATTTTGGGATTGGTAAAAATGATTGATCTTTCGAGTAACAATTTGTTTGGAGAGATTCCATCAGATATCACGTATCTTGAAGGCTTGGTTGCACTAAACATTTCAAGAAACAATCTGACTGGGAATATTCCTCTAGAAATCGATCATTTACAGAGTTTGGAATCTCTTGATTTATCAAGGAACCATCTTTCTGGCATGATACCCAGGAGCCTTTCACAATTGTATTCTATTGACGCCCTCGATTTTTCAAATAACAATTTATTAGGAAGAATCCCATCAAGCACTCAATTGCAGAGCTTCAATGCTTCGTCCTACTTTGGAAATTCAGGTCTGTGTGGGCTTCCACTTCCAAAACTGTGTCCAGAAGATGAGAGAAATCTTGCTCCGAAAAGCAATCAAGATTCAAAGGTTGGAGAGGAGGAATGGACATTGATCAATCCAAGTTTCCATGCTGCATTGGGAATTGGTTTTGCAGTTGGCCTCTGGGGAACTTTGGGTGCTCTACTTGTAAATACTTCTTGGAGGCTTGCCTATTTCAGAATGGTATCCAACATTCAAGACTCACTCTACATGGCAATAGCCGTGAATATGAATAAATTGATCAGATTTATGAAGGAATAATCTCCGATGCATTTAAACTTGTAAAACATGTTTTGCTTATTTATATATTTTGTCACTCAAATATTGTTGTAATACAATCTAGTTAAGTTTCTAATGATATGGTCTCTTCGTTTTATTTCCTTGTTACAAATCTGTCGCCATTTCGTGCAGCTCTAAAAATTGGGAAAAAAAAACCAAATGCATTCATCTTATTGAATTTTGTATCAACTCGGATGCTAGATGCATATTTTCTTTTAAAATGTTATCGCATCTTAATTTTTTTTAAAAAAATTTTTTAAAGCCGTGTAGGGTTAATTCGCATGCACCTCTACAGTTTCCCTAGTAGCTTCAAAACCTGTATGTAAGTTTCACCTCTAAATCACTCAATCACATCCTTGAATGCTTATCGTATTTTAATTGAAAGGAAATCCCCTTTCTACAATAATTTTATATATTTCTCTGTTTTCTATAGGAGAAACTTGACGGGCTCAATACACTTTATTACTCGCAGGCCCTAAATGCTACAATCTCAAATGCCACCTTATCAAGCCCGCAATTAGACAAAAATAATACTCAACCTCTACAAAATTAAATGTTAACCCTAACAAAAATAATATGAATGTGAATATCAAGTACAAACTTTACATTACAAAATATTACCATTAAATATATTAACAATAATATTATATAATAGTTTTGGTTTGAGGACGCTCTTTAATTTTTTATATTTAGTCAAAATTAAGCATTTGATAGCTACTAAATATTTGATTCATATTTGTGCAATATACACATTTAATAATAAATAGAAGAATCAAATAATTAATGTATCAAACTCAAAAGGAAAAAGGAGGGGGGAAAAAATGGAATCAAGCAAAAAGGAAAACCTAATTAAATGAATACTTTTCCCCCCAAAAAAACAAAAATCTCAAGATTAATGCTTTGGAAAGTTCTTATATTGGTTAAGAGAAACCAAGCTCTGGTTATAAACGAGGAGCTCCAGTCTATCCCTCTTTCCATAAAGTCCCAACTTCTTGATTTCATTGTTACCTGGGTCATACAAAACCAGCTCCCGAGCACCATTTTCAAGAATCAATTCATTATTTTTCCAGAACCCAAATGGCCTCTCCACTCCCACAATAGCATGCTAGCAGCTTAGTCCAAGGTTCCTTTCCTCCAAGACCTAACTCATTCATAACCCATACATCAAAACCTTGTCCACTTCCTTTACATGATACACAACAAGTCCAATCTGCCCATTCCATGGCATGATGGCCCTTGTAGTTCTTCTCTTTCCTCCAATCCCGGAAGGCAATGTTGTCTCTTTAAAAACCTCTTCTCCCATGTCAAATGACAGAATCAACTCCATCTCATCATTTTTTGCCCACCAGCAAAATGTCTTGTTCTTGAACACCATGCTCCAAATGAATTTGTGAAAGTATATTTGTGTCTGATTGTGTGATCAATAATTTGGTGAGGTCAGAAGGCTCATACAGTGATTCCTGCGCATATAGTAGCAGAAGCAATATCAACACTCCA
>JAOXNR010053729.1:0-13691 GCA_028571225.1 Parsonsia alboflavescens | reverse complement strand
ATAATTGCTATAAAACGCAACTGCTGGAACGCAACTGCCAAGACGACGTCGTTTTGACAGCGAAATAAGTGAGTCTAAAGGATACATCCATTTATTTCACTGCCAAAACGACGTCATTTTGGCAGTTGTGCTCTAACAGTTACATTTTATAGCAATCCTGTATAGAGATCCATTTATTTCACTGCTAAAACGACGTCGTTTTGGCAGTTGTGCTCCAGTTACGCTCTAACAGTTGCGCTCTAATAGTTGTGTTTTATAGCAATCATATATATATATATATATAAAATAAGGTAGTTCATGCATATGAATGCCATGTATCCACATTATTAGCAAGAAAAAGAGATAAAAATAACAAAAAAGATAAAAAGAGGAGAAACCAGATGACCTAGAAAAGTAAAAGGAAATACGCGGTTTTACCGGGAAAGGATTTTGGCCCATTATACCAGTAGGCCCATTACATTAAATTACTTTATTTAGTTATAGAACAATTGAACATTTAAGATCTGACATTTGGTCAACTTTACATTTTGATCCTTAACTACTTTTTTGGATTGTTCAAACAAATTTTCAATGGACAACCTGATCCTTCTAATCATATTTTTTGAAAACACCAATTCAACAAACATCTCAACAAATTCATAGGGGTAAATTCAGTATTATACCATTTAGTTGATCAGAAATAGATATTAATTGAAATCTTATTGAGCTAAATTTCAATTTCTGGTTCAACAAGAAATGGATTTAGTTGGGTTAGAAACATGAATTTCGCTCAACAAAATTTTAGTTTATATCCTTTTTTTTATGAATTAAATAGTATAGTATTGAATTTGCCTCGATTAATTTGGTCAAGAGATTGTTAACTAAACTTTCTGATAATTCTTTTTTTTTAAAAAAAAAAAGGGGGTTCGAAAAACCAAGTTCTTTAATAGTAATTTGTTTGAGAACCAATGTGATCAAAAAAATAAATTAAGGAAAAAAAAAGTAAACTTAACCAAAGGTTAGCTCATTAAACATCTAATTACTCTTTAGTTATAAGGAAAAGAAAAGAAAAGAAAAATTAAACTCAATAAATTAGCAAAACAAAAAAGATTTTTGAAAACTAAATTAATGAAAGGTTTTCTTTTCTTTTTCTTTTTTTTTTGAGAAAATACATATAAATTAGAGCTCTTATATAAAGATTTCATATTTAAAAATTAATTTTATAAAAAAATTAATATCAATATTTAAAATTTTAATTATTAAAAAATAAAAATCTAATATCTATATCTATATCTATCTCCAGATGCGTATGAAGGTTGAAGGAAAAAAAGTATTTACATTTTTATCCATTTATTTTATAAAAACTAAATTATCTTCCACTCATTATTCACGGTAAGATTTTTTTTTCTTCTAAAAAAGTCTTTTCATATTTTAGTACTCATTTGTTTGCAACATAAACGATAATAAGATTTTCAATTACATAAATATTTAATTATAAAGTCAAATTTTAATTATCCACTTACTAAAATAAATTAAATACAAAAAGATTACTAAAAAAAAACTCTATACATTGTTAACCGTTTATTTGTTATAATTCAATGGTGAAAATATTTTTAATTAAAAAGTATTAAGTTAATTCAATTTATAAGAATATTAAAAATTCATTCAACTATTTGAGTGAAATGATGAGTATTATATATTATTAAATAATACTTTAGACAAAAAAAAAAACAACAAAAAAAACATAGAATTTGAAGTTATTGGCCAATCCAATCCTTAAACTATACCCTTTTGAAAGCTTTGATCACTAAAGTTTTTTTTTTACTTGTTTAGTCCTTAAACAATTTACATGTTGATCATTTTAATCCTTTTGGCCGGATTCTTAAAAAATGTCACCGGAATTTAGAGTCAATAGTGGGTTGACCAAAATAGGGAGGACATTTCTATCATTACACTATTCATTAAGTGAAATTTTTTTAAAAAAAGAGAAAAAATCTCATAACTATAACCTTTAAATTCTCCAATGAACTGACTTCAACCCATCATGGACATCCGGCAAGGCACGACCAAGGAGAACATAGCATAAGCAAGGTAAGCCTCGGTGGTTTCCTTGTGAAGCTCCGAAACCACAATCCTACCATCACCATCTCCACTAGCATTAACTGCCTTTTCCCCAGCAATCACGACACTACCATTACTACTACTTCTGGTTCCATCCTCTCTTTGCTCCTCAAACTCCCTTCGCCTCACCTTCATCGATGAAACCAATTTTCCAGACACTGACGTTGATAGAAATTGGAGCTCCGAAACTTCCATCCGGAGCCCCAAAAAATGAGTTGGAGTAGCTCTAATAGAAAGTGAAAGCGAGAGATGGTGAGAGTAACTCCGCAGTAGGCGGAGTCCTGTGGTTCTACCGGTGGTCATGGATATACATTTCATTATGGCCTCTAGTTCATATATGCAGAATCCGAAAATAGGGTTGGCTCGAGTCAGGTACGGTAGGTTCATGCCATGAAAACTTGTTGAGGATAATGCAAAAACCAAGTGGGTCCTTTTTTCTTTTTCTTTTTTTATTTATTTAAATTTCACTTAATAAACAGTGTAATGACAAAAATACCCTTCCCATTTTGGTTAGGCCACCATTGACTCCAAATTTCAGTAACATTTTTTAATAATATGGTCAAAAGAATCGAAATGGCCAACCCGTAAATTGTTTAAGAACTAAACATGCCAAAAAAAACTTTATGAACCAAACCTTCCAAAAGGGTATAGTTTGAGGATTGAATTGACCAATAACTCATAGAATTTATATACAATATAAGAGTTTTTAGCTGATTTGGTCCCATAAGTTTGGGTCAAAAAGTTTGATCCCAAAAGTTTTTTTTAGCCATAACGGTCTCTCACATTTTTACAAGTAGCCGGAATAGTCCAAACCACCAATTTCCAACCATTCACACTTTGGAGCCGTTCACATGCACAACAAGTGAGGGTTAAAATCATCATTTTAACCGCCTCACAAACTCAGATTGCCGCAGAAGATGATGGCAGGTCTTTGGCTATGCCGGTTTGCCAGATTTTCAACAGAAACTAAAGAAACTAACAAATAAAAATTTCAAGCAATTATCACCCTTCTCCACCAAACCCCCTTCTCCAAGTCCATGATGGAAAACAGAGAAAAAAAATGAAAAAAAAAAAAAAAAACCTTTCTTCTCCAACCATCCTCTTTGTTTAGCCTTCAATTGCTAGCAACCCAAGCAGAAAAGAACTTGAATTAAACCAAGCTACCATCAGAATTCATCCCTCCTCAAGCAGAAACTTCAATCGTTGAAAGCATCTCCTTCACACACGCCACATGAAGATTAGACTTCTTGCACAAGGATCTGTAACTCCAGCTCCTCCATTTCCTGCCATACCGGTGACAAGAGGCGCTAACTTTCCAGTACAAGTAAAGCTTCATTTCTCCATCGTCAAGCACAGTGAGGAGCTTAGTACAGCATTGGTGAAGGTTGAATCCCCAAGATTTGTAGTGGTAGACAAAACCAGTCACGTCCTTCTTGCAAGGGTTGCAGTACCGGGTCATGGATCTAGGTGGGCGGGCAAGAAATTGGAAGGAGCAATGGTTGTAGAATGGGTGGGAGATGGAGGGAGACGACAGCGCACAGTGGAGGTGGAGATCGTAATGTTTGCAGGATTTGGCTTGAATATAAGAAGAAGGGGGTTTTGCATCAAGGGATTGTTATGCTTGAATCTAAGTTGCCAAAAATAGCAACAGTCATTATCATCAGCTCAAAAGGGTCTTCTCTGGTAATCTGAGTTTGTGAAGGGGTTGAAATGTCGACTTTAACCCTCAAGTGTTGTGCACGTGATATGTTCCACCGTGTGAGTGTCGGAAATTGGTGATTTGGACCATTTCGACTACTTATAAAAACGTGAGAGACTGTTATAACTTAAAAAAAACTTTTGAGACTAAACCGTTTTTCGGCCCAAACTTGTGGGATCTAATATGTTAAAAACCCTACAATATAATATATAAGTTAATTTTGGAAATCAATAATAAATTACCAGTTAAAATTATAGTTAATATTGGCCATAATTCACATGTTTAAAATAAATTGTAAAATTAATAAACTAATATTAATTTAATTAATTAATATTCACCACACTAGACTAAAATTGTAATTGTCTATATCTTTTAGAAATTTTTAGAAATTAATATATATGAATAGATAATTTGGAAGATTAGTTTTGGATAATAACAAAAATTGCTTATAAGGATTCAATGACTTTTTTACTTGAATTTTAGAAATATGATAATTTGGAGAGGTAGACGGTGACTTAATGAATTATGTTTTTATTACATTTTATTTTATTATACACCAAAGGATAATTTAAAGTGATAAAATATTTCTTATTGCAAAAAAATAATTTAAATAAAAAAACCTCTGTTCAACTTACTCAAATGATCATAACAGTGATGGCATATTATGAAATAATATTTTAAAATATAACGCTATGAAAAAGTAGGCTTAACATAAAATATAATTTTTAAAAAAATATTTAAAAAATGATATTAACTAATATGAATTTAATTAATATAATTTTCTAAAATGTAACTAAAAATTACAGGTTAAACTCTCTTATTTTGTATTTTTTAATTTTAAATAAAAACATTAATTTGAACAGGTGGTGTGTAGTTAGTTAAATTATATTTTTATTTATTGTTATTATTATTTTGTACCCCAAACAAATATTCTTAATAACTTTCCTCATCTTAAGCGGGTTTTTATCTTAGACAAAGTTAAAGGGAAAGACTCTTAAAAGTATGTATTCAATTCAAAGTTCTTTCGGGGAGATTTTAGTAGGTGGAGTGGTAAATGTATAAATCATAGATCTAAAAGTTATTCAGAAACAATGGTGAAGTTACCAATGGATGGAGTGGAATGTTGAGAAGGGTGCAAACTCATTTGAACACTGTTAAAAGTAAAGAAAAAAAAAAGGTATTCGATTCAAAACTTTGGAAATGCTCCCTCAATCTCTAAATAAGTGTGTCCGTTTTGAAAGAAAAACAAAAATATACTATATCTTTTATTCACTTATCAAGGACTATTAATTTAGCTTGTTCAAATTTTATTTTTACTTAAATCTACAAAGGACTCAGGATAATTGATACACTTATATTAAAATTTTTGAAAGCACAATAATTATCAAGAACGAATAATTTTGTCAACGTGTACTTACAACCCTTTTGAAAACAGAGATTTTATTTTTATTGGTTTTTTTTGTGATGTCAGGGCTAGAATCTCACCAGCACATTGACTGTTTGAGGATAGAGTTTGCAAAAAGCGAGTCCAACTCACAATTTGTATTATGCAGACCTCACATCCAAACCATTTGATCACAAAATAAAAACTTTTTAATTAGCATGCAAACCTTTAAAATAGTTATTTAGAAATGAAGGGAGCAATCTATTTCTTTTGATAAAAAATTGTAATAAATAGTCCTTCCATCCCTTATAATAAGTCATTTCAAATAGATTAAAAAACAATAAAAAAAAAAATATATATATATATATAGAGAGAGAGAGAGAGAAAGTAAGGTTAGTGTGTGCAATATTGCACACACTAACAAGTGTAACCGTTAATCAACTAACGGTCAAAATTAACGATTAAATGTTAAGAAAAAATAATTCTTCTATAAAAAATTATTTTTTCAAATATTTTTTATAAACTAAATCCAAGGGATACTTGATTAAATTTTAATTAATTGTTTTTAAAAAGTAAGATAGTTAACCGTTAACTTTGATCGTTAGTTGATTAACAGTTGTACTTGTTAGTGTGTGCAATGTTACACACACTAACATTTTCTTATAAATATATATATATATTTATATATATATATAGAGAGAGAGGGGTTATGTTAAAAATATCCTTTAACTTTCTTATTCATAGGTACAGTTATATTTGTTCTCAATAAATGTGAAAAAGTATTAACTGAAGGGTAAATTTGAAAAAAAAAAAAAATATATCATAAATATCTATTAAGAATTACAAAATAACTTATATTAAGGGGACAAAATCGGATGGCTGACAACTTAGAACTGGGGACGTGAGGAGTATACAAATAAAGTCTCTAACTTTAAAAGAAATTACTCAGTCATTGCCTTTTCACGTCTGATTATTTTCTTTTCTTTTTAGATTACATATTTGGACGTGATTTAAGACAATCTACATTCTGCACCGAAAAATCCCCTTTAAGTTAAAATTTTCAACGTACATAATACCTTCTAAAATAAAAATAAGTTCAATTAAAAATTACATATTTTAATTCTTAAACATGGGAATATAGTTCTGAATTAGGATAGAATATTAAAAGTGTTAACCTAAAATAGGCGTTAAATTCACAATAATCGATGGAGGCAGGACAAGAGTTGAACAAAGGATCTCCACTCTAATACTCAATTTCGTCTCAAAATATAAGTTGTTTTAATCTTTTTTATTTTTTCCACAATATAAGTCATTTTACAATTTACAATGCATATTTGTTATGTTTTTTCAATTCTTACCTCTCATTTAATATATCTTCCATTTATTATGAAGAAATACAATTGTAGTTATAAATATGAGAGATAAAGGGTATTTTAGATATAACAAATATATATTTATTGCTTATTAATCTATGTGAAACGACGACTAACATCTTATATTGTGAGACGGAGGTAGTACCATTTAAATTTTAACCTGTTTTAAAAGCTTAAATGTACAGAAAATGATTAAATTTATAAATTTAACCCATAGACATTTTATAGTTTCAGATCTTCAAATATACTTTTATATGATACTCTTTAATACACTAATAAAAAGATTTACATATGTCTTCAAAGATCAATTGCTCTTAGAGTAGTTTATCGACAATAATAATTAAAAGACATGTGTAAATTTTTCATTAATGTACTAGAGATTGTGACATAATGTGTGTATCCAAAATTACATTTTCTAGATTACGTCTATCGTATTAAAGACCATAGAAGTAGAACCCGCCAGATGGGTTTAAGAATATAAACGTATTTGAAGGAATATTTTGTATACATTCCCCAAGTTGGACGAAAATATAGAGCAAATTTCCTAATAAGAAAACCATGTCAAGTCAAGAGTCTAATAAAAATGAGTCTTAACAATTGGAAAGAAAAAGACAAAGTAGTCATCCACATTAGAAATAAAACAAAATATTGATTTTAATGATTATTCGTAATTACTTTTCTATAAATAAATATATATATATATATATATATTATTGAGTAGGTTTAATGATTAAAAATAAATAATAATTTAGATTAATTTTAGTTAAATGAATAAATCATATTAATTATTTAATCATAAATTATTAATTACTTATTAAATTAATTTTCATTTTGTCACCCGGATCTAACCCCAAAACTTGTCAAATGTACAAGGTTGATGCATACCGATTCATTTTACAAGGCATTATATGTAACTCTGTTGAAACTACCCACCAAGGTAAATCTTAGTTTCTATCCATTTGTGACTATAATCCATGCCTAATTAATTCTAAGAGTCTTAATTATATGTTAAACAAATAATATATTCTTATATATGTTATTTCTTGAATTTATAATTGTTGGGGAGAATTGATTTGGATATGCAATACACAATCGTAACTGCAAAATATAAGATAAGTAACAATTGAACCTTCCACTATATATAACAAGAGATGAAAAGGATCTCCATTTAGAGTAACTTATCTTTCAATCAATATAGTTGAGAAATATATTTGAAAAATCAAATTAATCTGAATAAGATGAAATTTTTAAGATTTTAAATTGACATAAGGAAGAAGAAAATATTTATAATTTTTCTTGAAAATATTTAAAGAATCAAGATTAAGTTGGCAAAAAACCAACTCGTTCGTTTCCCATGTTTGGTTTTTAGCTAAATTACAAGTGATTTTTCACTTAATTTTTCAAGAAATAAATTCTATAAATCTCTCCTAATATAGTCAATTTAAGATATAAAGATTTTTAACTAGAGCTGACTTGATCGTTCAAAAGTTCCTTTCAACTAGCTTGGTTGAAATAATAGTTATGCTAAAAGTCCTTTAAAAAATCATGATTTTCAACCTACATAAACTAGATTTTTCACCAAGTTTTTCTAGGCTTACTAGGGAGGAAATTACACCTTTCTCTTTTTCTATATGTGGACTTGTGACTTATAAATTTTTAGCTCATTTGGAGTCTATTTGGTCTTCCAAATAATTGATCAATTTGGTTTCAGTCATAACTGAAAATATGTCCAACTTTTAGTTGAAAATGAAGGCCTTTTTCTAAAAAAATAAAATAAAATTATAACTTAAAAATTAAACATTTTTACACTATTTTCCATATAAAAAATGGTGCTAAAATGTTTTTGGAGTCATAGAAAGTAAGTGTTTGCACGTTCACTCTTCCACCCATTGAGAAGTACCTGAAGGAACAAAAGGTTTCATTTCTTTTGTCTTGAATGTCATTAATTTTGGTTTCTCTATTTTTAGCTTATTTTGGGAGTTAGTGGTTATTTATTTAGATGTGTTAAAAATTATTTGCAATCTACATTCTCATTTTCAATATTGCTACCTATTAACAACGTATTAAATTAATATTTTGATAATTTATTTTCCTTAAACAATTTTGGAAAATTTTGATTTATAAATCTTTATTTTTATAAATAACGATTAATTTTAAAGTTTCTAATTGGTGAGAGATTAAGTTGAAATGTTACAATAGAAAAGTTTGAAAAAAAAAGGGACCAAACTTATCAAATGTAAATTTGTTAGGGACTAAACATGACAATATTTATTATGAAACTAGTTTTAAGTAGTGATTTCCAATTATGCCCTTAGTTTTTAATGAACCTAAGCATTTTCCGTGCAAAAGGATTAACAAAGTCAACCCTAAATTTGTTAGGGACAAAAAATTACCAAAAGTAAAAAAATAGGACTGAACTTACCAAACATAACTTTATTGTTGACTAAAAAAGCTAATTTTCCAAAATTTAATTACCTCAATAGGAGGTACTTGGGGCCTATATTTTGGGCAAAAGCTCAAATTTTTACTTTGAAGATTGAAGTTTTAAGATGAGTTTTTTTCTTTAATAAGTTTAGTCTATTTGATTTATTTTATGGAACGAAAGTAAGGAGAAAAATTGATTGAAATAAATGAACACGATGGTCTAAACTTTTTAGACACTCTTTGGTGCATTTTTGCTCCATACTTACATGTGTCATCTTAAAATATTAAGTATCTCTAAAATTTAGATTTTTTTTAGAAAAAAATATTTAATTTATAAAGGTTTTGAATTTTTTAATACTTCTTTTATGTCATATTTTACAGTACCAACGATAAATATATATATATATATATATATATATATTTGTAAATATATTTTATTAATAAAATTTTAAAAATATATATTAAATCCTAAGAATATTTTATCTAAATTGAATAATATATATTATTTTATTAAATGATATAGAAGAAATAATAAAATATCTAAAACTATTTATAAAATTTATCTATAAAAATAATAAAAAAATCGTTTCAAGTTACGTGTACAATATATCTACTAAAAGATCAAGGGTCATAAATCGTGGTCGTTCGGGATGGTGGAAAGATTTGAGTTTTTCATGGACGTCACTTTTTTGGTAAAAACTTTCCATACAAAGGAAAGGTTTTGGAAAATTTTCATTAAAATTAAAGTATATAATGCCGTTGGTAATTGTTCGTGGACAAAATGAATTAGTCAATTATTTCCACGTAATGTAAAACGATCTGGAAAGACAGTTTGCAATGTTACGGTAGATTATTTCCACGATGAGTCCATTTCGTGGAATTTAATTCTATCAAAGTTCTTATTTTGACTTTGAGTCATGTGTGAAATTTGATGGAATATACGCAGAAAGAAAAAAAAAAAGTAAGAGATTTTTAACTTAGAACTTACACAAATTAAAAGTAAATTTTAAATTGAACAACCTCTTTTTTTTTTTTTTTAGCGGTGTCCAATCAGTTATCATATATCCTGATATTCTGCTTATCTAGACCACTCTACTCTCTCTAGGGTGTCCCCGGTGATGACGGGCTATATAACTTTGTTTTTCAGAGTTCAACTTGAAAATTTCATATATTCTAATCTTCATGAGTTATATCTTCTATTGGAATAGCTGAGGTGAGTTGAAAGCTGGCCCAAACATTGCTTAAAAAAGAAAAACTAAGAAACAACACACTTATTTCTTCATTGTTTGTTTGTCAATTAATTTATAAATATCCGGTAATGCTATAGAGTATACTAGTTTATTCTATATACACTGCATAATTAAGTCTTAAATGATCAAAGTTAATGGTCAATATCTGATTTTATTTTTTAAAAATAAAATCTTCAATTAAAAAAACTTTCTTAAAAGTATATTTTATATTATATATATATATATATATTGTATTCTTTAAAAATTGCATGTCCATCTGCACCATAAGATCAGATCTTAAAGTCCTATAGTTTCACTGTTGCATTTTCATCTTTTGCCAATATGATTGATTCATACTGTTGTTGTTTTGCATTCCTTTCGTGCTTCACGTTCTATACTTTGTTCTTTTCCATGGTGTCTGAAACCAAAAATACTCTAGGGGTTAACGAAACACTAGACATTTATGCCACCCTGGAATCCTCCAATGGACTTTTCAGGTTGGATTTCCTCCGACGGGAAGAAACACTCCCGTACTCCAGGTTTCTGGGAATTCAGTTCATAGATAGGTACGATCCAATTTGGGTTGCTTTACCCAATGCCATGTTAAGTGACTTTCCCGTTCTGAAAATGGAATCAGATGGCCGGTTACTGATAACTAGTCAGGTCTCTCGCGACGTATACACCGTGAATCAGGAACAGAGTTCCATGATCAGAAACACCACTGCAACTCTGCTCGATAATGGGAATTTAGTTTTGAGAGTTGGAAACAGAGTTCTCTGGCAGAGCTTTGATTACCCAGGAAATACATGGTTTCCGGGAATGAAACTTGGATTCTTCAACTTGAACACCAACCAACCACGGCAACAGCTACTCACTTCTTGGATAGTACAAGGGCAACCGTCTTTGGGTTCGTTTACTTTAGGCCTTGATCCAAACAACTCGAGACAACTTATAGTTATGCAGCGAGGGATCCCTTATTGGAGCAGTGGTATTTGGAACGGGAACAATTTCAGTTTCATTAAAATTTCTAACAATTTTAGTGTTACTTTTAGTCATTTCTGTGATGAGAAAGATTGCTACTTTTCTTGGAACGATAGTAATCCCTACAACTTTATTCAGTTAAGTGATGCTGGCCAAATTGATATATTTTCTGGGGTTACTGATGGATCGAGAGATCGGGTGGCAATTTGTGAAGATCAAGAACATGGGCAAGATTTATCTAAGGGGTGCATTGCTAAAATAACTTCCAATTGTGAAGTAAGTGACGTGTTTAATAAGACTAATGGAACCATAGTTGATTGGAATTTGTTGTCCTATGCGAGCTTTGGTCCAAGTGACTGCAAAGAGATATGCAGAAGAAATTGTTCATGCTTTGCTTATAGTTGGACATTTTCTAATAGAACGGGCTGCAAGTTTTCAACTAGTGGCAGATTCACTTATTTTCAGAATGGGGAAACATTCTACTTTCGTCCTAGCTTGTTAAGAGGTATGCAAATCATTTTGAAGACTTTTTAAGACTTTGTCTTGTCTATCAAAAGAATAGTTTCTAAGACTAATTTTCTATGAACTATAATTATGAAGGTAATAATAATTCTCCCACAGCCTCTCCAAGGAAGCTTTCACGTCGGCTGAAGAAGAACCAAATTGTCACCATAGCTGTGATCACACCTCTTCTGACTTTTGGACTTGTTTTCGTTATTTGCCTCTTGCGAAGAAGAATTGCATGCCTGAAATTCTCGGGTAAGTTACCTTTATTGTTGAGTTAGATATCCTTATTTAAAGATCTCAACAAAAAAGGGATGTACTTCACAAGTATTTCATTCAAAGACTAGTGAAGCAACTGACGAAATTGATAGGTTCAAGAAAGCAACAAGATGCAGGGGAGAGAGTTGATGATGATGATGAAGATCAACTACACTGTTACAGTCTCTTGGCTATCAAAAGTGCTACAGACAACTTTTCTGATACAAAGAAGCTTGGGGAAGGAGGTTTTGGTCCAGTGTATAAGGTAAACCTTGAAAATCACTATCTTGTCCTTTGCCTCTTGAGTTCTCTTGGATCGGTGAATTTAACCAGTGAAGCAAATCAATTGTACAGGGTAAACTGTTCAACGGGCAAGAAATTGCAGTGAAAAGACTCTCTATGATATCCAATCATGGGTTAGAGCAATTCAAGAATGAAGTAAAATTGATATCAAATTTGCAACACAGAAACCTTGTGAAGCTTTTGGGTTATTGCACTGAGAAGGAAGAGAGGTTATTGGTTTATGAGTACTTAGCAAATAAGAGCTTGGACTCTTTCATCTTTGGTATGGTTTGGCTATAATTAAAACTATGCCATAATATTGGCTTTAATGATTCCTGCAATTATGTATCTTATTTTCTTCAATATTGTTATTATGTGTGACAGATGTATCAAAACGAGCCCTGCTAGACTGGAAAATGAGAATGAACATCATTCAAGGTATAGCTCAGGGGCTACTGTACCTCCACAAGTATTCCAGGTTAAAAATCATTCATAGAGATCTGAAGACGAGCAATATCTTATTGGACAGTGAAATGAATCCAAAAATTTCTGATTTTGGAACTGCTAGAATTTTTCAAGATGATTCTAAAGAAAAAACCAGACGAATAATGGGAACATAGTAAGTAAAAATCAGTGCCAATTAGTTTCTGTTTTGAGGGTATCTTAACATATCTCTTGCTAACAGCCTTTCATTCTCTCTTCTAACATGTTAAAACAGTGGTTATATGTCTCCAGAATATGCCTTAAATGGACATTTCTCTGAGAAATCAGATGTTTTCAGCTTTGGGGTTATGGTTCTTGAAATCATAAGTGGAAAGAAGAACACAAGTTTCAATCACTCCGATAGTCACCTCAACTTACTGGGTTATGTGAGTGCCAAATTGTTCTACATTTATCTTCCCAGTACTTTTTTTTTCCCTCTTTATTGTTCTGATTGTATGGTCTGGATCAAATTGTTTTAGGCATGGGATTTATGGAAACAAGACAAGGTCTCTGAACTGGTAGATCCAACATTAAGGGAAACCATTTGCACAAGATCAGGTGTTGTTCGATATGTTCAGGTTGCGCTACTGTGTGTTCAAGAAATTGCAGCAGACAGATCTGGCATGCTAGATGTTGTGTCCATGCTTACCAATGAGTCCATTCCTCTGGCTGAGCCTAAGAAACCAGCCTTTTGTATCAATTTTACCATTAACAAAGATGACGAAGTTGAAAGTCCCCAACCTTACTCTGCAAATAAGCTCACCATTTCGATACTGGAGGGTCGCTGAATTTCTATTGCAAAAGGTTTAATACTTTCATTAGTGAAGAGCAGTACCAAAGCACATGTAAATAAATTAAAGGACTATCTTCTACGCCTTTAGTTTTTTTTTTTTCCCTTACTGTGAATATTAAAATATTGAAACGTGTAAGCTCAACTTAAATTTTACACCAATTTAGATATGTTTGTTTTAATA
>JAOXNR010053728.1:0-13693 GCA_028571225.1 Parsonsia alboflavescens | reverse complement strand
CTTAGGTCCATGAGATTAATTATTTGATGGGCTAAGAATAAAAATAAATATTGGGCTTTAATTAAAGGATCAGAATAATTATGTTGGATCCATAATCCAATGAACAATTATTGGACCTTTAATTAAATAAAAGGATTGTTGGGCTGTTGGGCCTTGGCCCATAGAAAACCCATATTTCTAATTTAGTTATTAAAGGATTATTTATTAATCCTTTAATAAGAAGGGAAAAAAAGGGATCATTCATAAACCCTAAGAAAAGAGAACAGACGTAATTTTTCTCTCTGTAGAAAAATTACAGAATGTCTATTTTTCTCAACTCCACTCAAGAGATTCTCTAATCTTCTCTGATGAAGGAGGTCTTTTCCATGTCTTCAAGGGCTATTGGAATCTGGTGGGACCCTTTGTATGCGTTGAGGACACACAGCTATTGGCAGCCGACTATGGAGTCAACTATTTGGTCAATGCTGGGAAGGGGGTAGGAGTCTTTTTGGCAAAATTTGTTCAATGTGGTGAAGTCTACACACATCCTCCATGTCGCCTTCTTTTTGGGTACCAGTACAGGATTGGGCAGCCATTCGGGCACACTACTTTTAGAATCCCAACATAAAAAAGAGCTTGGACTTCCTTTGCTATGACCTCGTTGCGCTCTGAGGCAAAGGTCCTCCTCTTTTGCTTCATCGACTTGACCCCTAGCTTGAGCCCAACCATGTGTTCGCAATGGTTCGGTCGACTCCTTCGAGGTCATTAGGTTGCTAGGTGTAGACTTCTAGATTTTCTTCAAGGGAATCTACCAGCTTCCCTTTAATCTTTCGACGCAGGAGCTCTCCAATTTTAATCCTTTTCTCAGGGAATTTAGGATTACGGAAGACTTTCTCTTCCTTTCTTGTTTCCTGAATTATGGTTATCCTTTTTAGGGAGGTCAATGCACTCCTTTGGTTTGGGCTCTAGGGAGCTCTCTTTGTTACCCTCATTAGGTAACACTCCGCAGCCCTTTGCCTATCTTCTTCAGGGTAATCCAAACCTCTCCGACTTGAATTCTCATGTTTTAGCAGAACAGGGACATCTCTGCTTTTGGGTCCATGACCCCCGCTGCAACCAAGAATGGCATTGTAGGTCTCGAGGGCATCTACGACCATCCAGTCCATCATCTTGGTGGCTTCCTTACCATCCACTCGGACTGTGGTTGGGACCCTCAAGGTTTCGACGGCGTAGGTCGTACTGTAGTTGAAACTGGTCGGTGCGGTGTCTAATTTCTGCAGCTAGCTTTTGTCGATCCCCATTTGATAAAAGGCCTTGCGATAGAGGACATTGACTGCACTTCTGGTGTCTACTAGGATTTTCCTTACTAGGAAGTCATCGACCTGGAGTGACACCTATTGGGGTTCTGAATCTCCCCATCGATCTCGCATCGATTTCCTCTCTATGGCATTTATTTCATCGACTGGGGCCCTTTGATTTTGCGGGGCCGTTGGTGGTGGGTTTGGAGGCCCTGCATTTTTGGCCAGGAAATCTTGTAGGTGGCCTTCTTTTATAAGCCTCTCATTCTCACGTTTGAGGTCAAAGCAATCCTCCGCGAGATGGTCATGATCCTTATGGTAGTGGCAAAACTTTGCCTGGTCTCTTTCGGCAGCAGGACACTTGAGGGTCCTGGGCGGCTTGAGAAGTCCTTTTTTTCCCATGATCATTATGACCTTAACTCGTGATGTCTTGAGTGGCATGAGTACAAGGTTGGGGATGGTTTTCCTTTTTTATCTGAGATTCGCCCCTTGTTGGGGTGTTGATCTTTCTTGTTCCGCTTTGTTGTCCTCCTTGGATGTCCTCTGTTGTCTCTGTCTGTGGCTGAGGTGAAGCCCGGGATCTTCTTTTGAACCGCGGTTTCTTCAGTCTTGATCAACCTTTCTAGGAGCATCTGCAACTCCTTAATAGTTTTTACCTACTCCTTGGCCAGTCTAAGGGCCACATACCCTCCTTGCAACCCTTGCTTGAATGTAGTGATGTCGATGGCATCATTCTTTTCCTCGATCTCCACTGCTTCGTCGTTGAAACGACTATAAGAGCTTCGAGTGCTCTCACTAACCTTTTGTTTGATGAGGAAGAGGTAGTTGATGTCCGTCTCGCACCTCGAGCTGCTCTGATAGTTTGTTAGAAACAGCTCTTTCAACTGTGACCAACTTGAGATGCTTGCCGTAGGGATTCCTTTAAACTATGATTGGGCCTTTTTGGTCAGCATGGACCTGAAGGCTCTGTAATTGACTTGGTCAGGATGTTCAAACAGCTCCATATAGGAGACACACTTGTTAATGTGTTGTTCTGGCTCCCTAGTAAAGTCATATTTTTCCTCCAGTTGTGGAGCTTTGAAGCCTGAAGGCATCCTAGCTGTTCGGATGCTGTAGACAAATGGCGAGGGCTCGGTTAGATCTATAGTGTTTTATCACTCCTGATTAGTTGAGGAAGCTGCTCTCCTCAATGGGTAGGGGGCAACCTCTTGAGCATTTTCGCTTGTCATTTCGATTCGGCTACGACGAGGCGGTATCCTTGCCCCAAGTGGAGTTCCCCACGAGCTTCCCTACTCTTTAGGGGCTGCATCCTGTCTTTGGCTATTGCAAATGGCAGCTCGATTGAGCCTGTCTCTAAAGTCATACCCCCTGTGATTATTGAGGGTCTCCCTGAGATCGGTCATAGGTAAAGTCCTTACTCCTTGTGACCTTTGTTCTAGCCGACATGCTTATTGACCTGCCTCATTGCGCAAGCGGTCAGTCCTTGCCTTTGAAGGCTGAAACTCGTCCAGTTGAGTATGCCTAGTTTGGCTCCTGAGTGGTGGCTTTTCTCTCTGAGAAGGCGTCGGAGTACTCCCAGTGGAAATGTAGTCTCTTTTGCCTGAGATTCCCTCCAATTCAGCCACTATCCTTCCCATTAGATTCGTCGGCATGGATACCCGGGTTCCACCGGAACTCTGTGGCCTTGGTGGCTTGGGGTTATTGCCATTTGCAGTGAGATCTGGGTGTCTCCCCCGTGGCCCTTCTTGCGTCAGCGTTCGGTTGGTCGAGATATTCCGGGATGGGTCGGGCTGTGCCGGTGAATGTTGGCCTTGTTGAATGCTTGGCCCTGGGTTGCTGTCAGTGACAGCCTATGTTGGCAACAGCATTTCCGGCACTATCTCTTCAGTACGCACCTGTGTTCTGGCTTGCAGCCTGTCACGACATGGAGGTTGAACACGTGAAGGCTGTGATTGAGCCATCAGAATTGGTTTATTTTGTTTTGTGTAAGGGAAAAAGTTAAGCTTTTCTGTTATGATTTCCCCTAGAGGACACCGAAAGTGAGGGGGTCCAAACGTGATAGGCCGCATCACCCCACAGATCCTGATGGAGCTTCGCCATCAGCAGCTTGAGAAGATAAGAAAGAGAGGTCACCAGAGTGGGCTATGTCCCAAGGAAGAGCTCTGATGTCTAAGTTAGTATTTTGGAAAAGTTTTCGTGTAAGGATTATTCTCAAAAAGCAAGAGAGTTTTTTTTGTCCCCCTGATTGACTGGGTGTTTTTTGTTTACGTAATGAGAAAATGATCTTTTACCTCCTGGAATTGGTTCCCCTTTACATCCCGGTTGGCAATCAAGATAATTGTGGATTTAATCAAATCCCACTAGTTGCTCCCAGGATCTCGGAGTGGCAATCAAGATAATTGTGGATTTAATCAAATCCCGCCAGTTGCTCCCAGGATCTCGGAGTTTCCCTTGAATGAGAGATCTTGCCATTCACGTCTCTGTGAGGGCTACGAGCTCACTAGCCTACCATCAGACCAACTTTGTGACCTCCCTGTAGACATTGAGAAACTCGAACATCTCTTCTATCGAGGTCATGCTGAGTGGTCTTTGGCTCCTTGGAGTGACTAGAAGTTGTGCACCAATGGTCGTGCATGGAAGATTTATGATTCGGATAGGAGTTTGCTACGTCGAAGTCGAGGTTTGGCAAGACCTTAGCCCGAGGTCATTTAGGAGGTCGGTGGTGGCCAGTTGCTTGCCCACTCATCCTCGTTGACTCTGTGAGTCTGACTTTCAAATATTGAAGGTATGGGACCCTCTGGCCCATTTGGGTTGTCCTTTAGTCCGAGTCCTGCCGCTTAGGTTGACTAGTCTGGCAGTGCCCATTTCACCCGTTAATAATAATAAAAAAAAAACAACTAAATTCTGAAAATATCCCTAAAATATAATTAAATCTAAAAAACACAAGGAAAAGCCCAAAAGTCCATCAAGACGATCCCCGAAGGCCAAAAAACATCATACGTCATGGCTAAGGATTGCGTATTGCTCTGCGACCCGTTTCTAGTCATCCAGTGAAGTTTCGGCCCGTTCCGAGACAGTAGTTTCGACTCGCATCCCGAGGTAGAAGGTCTGCAATATCCTTAAATTGGATCGGTTCGGATGTCCGCATCAAGGAGGGCCTCTAGGAGCTAGTTGTTGCAAGTTGTGACCTTGCCTGTTGGGGTTGTTTGACAGAAAAAGTCCACCACATGGCTGAAAACAAAAATAGATACACAACAGGCAGAATTAGAAACTTTCTCAAAAGTCAAAATAAAGTAATAAATAAATAAATGAAATAGTCTCAACCCTATGGAGGAATGTTTTGTATGCGTCTAAGTTTACAAAAATTTTTGTGGTTTTGGTCTCTTGAGACCAACTTGAGTCAAGAAAGACGAATCCTAAGTAGGTTTTAAAGGGAATCGGATCGCAAATCCCTGAGGAAATGAGATTCAGTGTCCTAGGATTTAAAACATTTTCTCACATAAGAGATTAGAATTATACCTTTTTGAAGTTTGCGGAGATCTTGTCTTACGGAATGGATTTGGACGTTTTGATCTACTATGCAAAAGATCTTCTAATCTATTCCCTATCTGTGAGAATTTGGGTGAATAGAAATGAAAATAGAAGACTGGAGAATTTCTGTGAGTGGAGTGGCGGAAAATAGAGTCACTGACGTTTGTTGTCATTTTTTCTAGGGTTTTGGAATGTATCTTCCTATTCTAGTTATTACAAGATTTATAAATAATCCTCTGAAATAACTAAATTAAAAATATGGGTTTTCTATAAGTCAAGAGCCCAAAAGTCTAACAATCTTTCAATTAATAAAAAATCTAATAATTATTCATTGCATCCTGGATCTAATATAATTATCCTGGGCCTTTAATTAGAAATCCAATATTTATTTTTATTCTTAACCCATCAAATAATTAATTTCATGGACCTAATTAAAATTAATTATAAGGCTAATAAAAATAAATATCCACTTTATTATTATATTCAAGCTCAATAATAATTAATCTTATGGACTTAATTCCAAATTAATTATAAGACTAAATAAAATAACTAATTAATTTTTATTCAAACCCAAATAATTAATTTCAAGGATTCGTTAAATCCTCAATTAATTGTTAATGCTATTTGGAATAAAATTAATTCCTTCTCCAAATTCCTATTTAAGAATGACATAAAATCATGCATGCTCAATAGGGCGAGGTTAGGAACCTTAAGACACAATGTTCAGGCTCTATCAAATGATGAAAATACCCTTCCTACATAGTAATAATTAACTTAGTCATTTTGAACACCTTCTATTATCACCATAAGAAGATAATGTACTCCATGACACATTATTGTAGAAACAGAAGGTTTGTTGAGATATATCTCAACCCTTAGTCTTGGACCTATAGGTGTAATGACACATTTGCCCTTCTTTGTAACAAATGCTATTGAGCCTAGGTCTTGCTTACTATCACCTTGCTCAATAGCATCTACCATCTTTAGATATCTAGTTTTATTACCATCCAACTATTGTATGAATCTGTCTTAACTAACTCTAAGTGCCTAACATACAAGGAAATTGATCTCCATAATGAGATCTCACCGATAGCATATCAAAGAATAGGGAACTAGCTTCGCCAGACCACAAACCCATACTCATATCATGGGGATGTGTCCATGCAGTAGCAATAGTGATATTAGTTCTCTCTTCTTTGATAGTAATCATTGAATGGTCCTGTTCTACACATACAAAATGGGGGAACACGTATAGTCCAAGAGCACTACCCAATGACTAAAGATAAGTCCCCCTACTTAAAGGAGACTAACCCTTGTTCAATCTAACGCCCAATTCCATTAATCGACCAAGAATGAATTCCTTATGATTTAAACTTTTGGTGATCTGTACCTTACTATACTAAACGTCCCAACACACAGATCACCTATGTAAATCAAGTTGGGCTTATTGCATGTTTCACAAATATGTATAAATTTATTTATAAGGATTATAGTCTTTTAAACATTATCTCAGAAAATGATAGTCTTCTTGGGCATAAATCCCAATAGGTTCGATAAACAACTTTGTAAGAAGAGCTAGAATTAACAAGGTCCAATAGAAAAAGCCTAGCGTCCTCAAGCTCACCATCGAGAGTAGGGGTTCATTAAAAAGGATTTTATTGAAATTTCAATTAGGGTACACCTCAGCTCTACGTAAATGCTCAGGAAGTCTGGCATAAAGGAAGAATTTCTTCTAGAGAACTACAGAGGATTTGAAGGGACTTAACAGTCTATATCGCTAGGTGGATTGAAGATAGCCAATTAGTCTTGGTAGGAGAGGTAGACACATCTAGGTTTAAGAAACTCCTAAAGAGTTCCAAGTAAATAGGAACTCTATAAAGGTGGTAGGTGAGCTATGAAGACAAAGACCATCCTAATGACATTGGGGTTTAATTGAGCTAAAGGGAAATCCCAAAAATACACTATGTCCAGAAAGAGGGGATCGAGAAAAGCCAGGATAATCCCACCCTTGAGGTTCACTTCATAAAGTATTACATGGTTCTCTCGGGAGTCGTTGGGATAGTTATTGGGGGCAAGGACTACTAAATTTTGATAACTCACCCCACGTCTTGACAAATTTTCTCAACCTTTTGTATATTGACCTTTGGGTAAGCTCTTGGGCATTTACCTCAATAGAGTAAAGCTCCCCTTCTTTCACTCCTTTCACTACCATGGCTTTCTCGATTGATGGAGGCATATAAAATACCTTATCATTAGGAAGTCTAGAGTTCCATAGGAAGAAGATGAAGAAGAAGAGGAAGGAGCTGTAGAAGGGGAGGGACTAGAAGATCCTGAAGAAGATATCTTTCTAGAAATTAAAATAGTGAGGAAGAAGATTCACAAATTGAAGTCTGAGATTCTTGTTAAAGAAAATAAGAGATGCAAAGTTCTTGGAGTGATTAAACAAAAAATTGGAAACAGAGAAAGCTTGGAGATTTTGATCGCAGAGAGAATTGGAGTTTTGGTGAACTTGAAATTCTCTAAGTCTTTCTATTTATGTGATAACAAGAAACCTCTTCAGCTCAAAAAAGGAGACATTACCTAATGAAGAGCATGGGACTCAAAACTAGTCGTTACCTTGAATGGCGTGAGTATGAACTTATGTAGATTAAATTTTAGGCTCTAAAACCTTGCAGCTTGCTAAGCCTAAAATGGGGTGATGATATGCAAAATGGGTACGACCTAGATAATCTAACTTGAATACCTCCTAGATCCGATCCAATTACTCGGGACTCGACCCAACTTCAAATGAACGGATCTAGAAGTGCTCGATCTATTAACAATGTTATCTTGAGAGTTTAGGGAATGAACTTGTGGGTCGTGACCTAGGACCCATAGACCTCCAACGTCAACCTATGCCACGCGTTGTGATTCCCAACTTATCTTGAGAGCTAGCGACCTATGACTTTCTATCTATGACCTTTGGACAGGCTCCCCATGATACTCAAGGTCGTTTAGAAGGTCAAAATATTGTCTGAAGGTCTCATGCTTGCGTGCGGGTCTCTCCAAAGAGCCGTGCATGGCTAAAACACATTCCTACAAGACAACTCCACAATTTTAGGAATAATTGGATGGATAATGTCTTAGAATTAAGATAATTAGCCTACATTAATGTGATTGACATCTATTCGAATAAGGTAACTTCACCTAAAAGGTGGATTATATTATTTAGAATACACAACAAATACCACACAATCACACGAATTGATGATTCTATCCTTTTCTCTCTAAGTGAACTGACTTCGGTATCGAAGTTATCCTTACGGCGACATTCCACTCCAGTGATCTAATTTTTCATTTGTTTTTTAGGTGCCTTCATAGTCAAGGTGACCTTTAGATCATATCAAGCTCCATCAAATAATTCATAATTATATCCCCAAAAGTGCTAAATTATGCTAAAAAAAATTCTCTCTATATCCTACTAGCATCTATATCTCCAGGCTATCAACTTTGGAAACCACTTGCCACATCATGAGTTCTTGCATTGCAAAAGATTTTACCCATGACTTGTTCAAAGCTTATCTTTGCTTTCAAACTGATGGGGTTCAAAAGTAACTCCGGGTCACCCCTAAATTGCAATGACAACAATGATAGCAACTTGAGAAGAAAGTAAACAGGTCAACGGAGTGGGCTGTTGCCCAGGGAAGAGCTCTGATGCCTAAGTCATTATTTTGAGAGCAATCTTGTGTAATTAATTCTTAAAAAGACTGTTCTCCTATCCGTAGACTATTTATCATTTGATTATATATTGAGTAGAAATTAGTTACCTCTTAGATTAGGGGTCTTCTATTACTTGACAGTAGGCATTTAGGATAATCGTGAGACTATATCGAATCCTGCCAATTGCTCCTAGAATCTTGGAGTTTCCCTTGGTAGGGATATCTTGCCATTCATGTCTCTGTAGAGAGATACGAGCTCGCTAACCGACCTCTAGACCAACTTTGTGACCTACCTGTGGATGTTGAGGGTATCGATCATCTCTTCTGGGAGGTCGCATCGAGTGATAGTAGGCTCATAGGAGTTGTTAGGAGTCCCGCACAATTAGTCATGGTATGGAAGATGTTTGAGACAGATTGGGGCTTACCAGGTTGAAGGTCATGGTCGGGTAAGACCTTTTCTTGAGCGCATTTAGTAGGCCGGTGACCTGGGAGGTCGGTGGTAGCAGGTCGCTGCTTACCTATCCCTATTGACTTTGTGAGTCTGACTTCTAGATATTGAGGGTTGAGGCCTTGGGCCAATTTGGGTTGACTTTTATCCTAGTCATGCCCATTTAAATTGACTTGTCCAAATCGTGCTCGTTTCTCCCATCATTACTCCCCTTTAGGCCCAACGAGCTTACAAGTCGTGGTGCCTAAATTACCATCTTAAAGTTGTGTCCCTCGAAGGGTCATGTTGCTTCCTTTCGCAATGGCTATTTCTAAAGGAAACATGCGTCTTCAATTTTTAGGAGTTGATTTGTCCATTTTGGAAAGTTGTTTCATTTCAGTTTTGGGAAAAACTGACCTGTTTAGTTTCGGATAGTTGCTCCGTTTTAGTTTGGGAAAGTTGACCCATTTCGGTTTTGGAAGGTTTCCCTATTTCAGCTCTGGAAGGTCGACCTGTTTCAATAACCCTAAGGTCTCCTTATTCCATATAAATTAGAAGTTTTCAAATTTTAGGATTTACCAAAACTTTCTCGTAACTTGCAAGGACTTCAAATTTATAGAGACTTCTGCTTTGAACTTCATTCCTTCCTTTTGCTTGAGCAACCAGTAACTCAGGATAGCTTCATTTCTCATCTTCAAGGATTTGACCGAGTGAGTTTTCCATCTTTTAAAAATTTTATCTTTCCTCTTTCACCTTAGAGATGTCTTCTGTATCTAATCCAATGTCCTTCGCATCTAACACCCCTTCCCTTCATTCAGGAGAGGTAGCTCCCTCCCCTTCTCTTGTTGATTTGGAGAATGGGGTTTTTTACTGCCCCCCGGTTTCTGTCAAGGCCCTTTCTATCAAAAGCCAAACTTACAAGCTCTTTGAAATAAAATCTAATTCCCTGTCTTCTTCTCTACACCCTATTGATATTTTTGACATCAATGAGGAGAGGGGGCTAGGGAAAGGCGAGTTAGTCTCCATTGAGGGGAATGAGTGCCCCTGTAGTAAATGAAATGGATGCATAGTCCTCTATCTTTCCAGCCTCAGGGGAGGTATTATTCTTCCTTTCCTACACCCTTTTTTCCTTGACATTGCCTACTTCTAGGATTTCCCCTTGGCTCAACTCATCCCAAATTCCCTTCGACTAGTGGTCGCTTTCATAGTGACCTGCCATCTCTCCAGGGTTCCGAACTCTCTGGAGCTCTTTATTCGCTCTTACAAACTAGGGGTCTCCTCAACTGGTAAAAATGCCTCCAAAGGGTACCTCCAATTTAATCGTAGGTACAAATTAGTTGGACCTTTTCAGTCCTTGGCAGGGGAATGGAAAGACCTCTTCTTCTTTGCCCGTCTCGCAAAAAATTTAGTTCGGTCCGAGCCCTACCCAGATTGAAACATGAACCGCTTCTTCTTCAATGAGCCTCCTATCCTATCCATTAAGCAATTGCATAAGGATCTCCTGATTGACTTGGCCAATTCTGATAGAGTCAAGGTCAAGTGTACTTCCCCAGTCTGGCCTAAAACCTTCCTCCACCTTGATGAACTAGGTAGCCCAATAGAGCATGACCTCCCTTCGATTAGGGGAGCTATGGGGATATCCCCTTCAGATAGGTGCTTTCCTGTATGTAATTAATTTCCACTTTTGTTGGCTTGCAATTTTGTGCTAACAGTTCTTCTTTCTCTATATCTTGATAGTAATGAGGACCAACTCTTAGATCTTCAATTCTACTCCTTCCCATGTTCCTACTAGTAGGACTAGGGGTAGAACTGGTACCTGTTTTGCTGCTGTTGCTCTAGCTCCAATTGCCAAAATTCCTATTCCCCATGCTAGGGGGAAATAGGTGGTGGCTGAGATAACTTGGACCGCCTCAAAATGAAGTGTAGTGGTTGCTAGGATGAAACCCTTAGACAGGCCCATAAAGATCTTGACCTCCTCTTCTTCCCCTCTTCTCAGCCAGCCAAGAAAGTTCCCCCGACCTCCTTTAAGAAGGGGAAAGTTCCAGTGACCTCAAGGTCCAAACTAGCATTCTCGGGTTGCGCCATGGAGGAGGTCGTTGGCACACTGAAAAGGTTGACGAATGCTTCCCTGGCCATCCATTCTGTTGAGGAGACTGCAAGATGGGTTCCTGACCTTGCCATGGAATCCTCTGATTCTCTACTCTAATGGCGCCACTCCCAATCTTTTCTAATGGAGTGCACTCCTTCAGTTGACTGGGAAATATGTCGAATAACTGATTGACGAGGAGCTCGATAAGTTCACTGCCTCCCTTTAGACTGTAGTAAGTTAATACGACCTTCTATAAATTTACAATCAGTTATGTTTCGGCCTGTCTTTGTTATTGACCACGTTTTCCTTTTATTAGCAGAATCATGTTTTCCTTGGTGAGCATTTGAGGAGGCAGGTTGAGAAGGCTAAAAAAGACCAAGAATTTTCCTCTATGATTTTTGAACTCCAGGACCCCAAGGCTCGCCTGGAGAAGAAGAATTCCTAGCTTACGGCCTTTGCTGAATGGGCCAAGGCTTCCGCTGATAAGGCGGCTAGACTTTTGCATGAGTGTAAGAAGCAGATTGATGGGGCTAGACCCGATAACCAAGCCATGTCAGCTGATCTACAGGAGGCTAATATGAAGTATGAGGAGTCATTCGATCTCGACGTCTAATAGGGGGATCGTGTTTTGGAGGTTGAGGCTAAACTACCTAGAGAAGCTTGAGGGGGTCCCGTCCTTTTAAGAGTACGTTGAGTCTTTGCTATGACCTTAAATGATGGGGCTGTACATGGATGTTGTGGATAAACTCCGAGAGCTCAACCTGGGTTTGAAGATTAGCCCTAAGTTTGATACTCAGCTCTATCATCTAGAGCTGATTTCTCCTCTTCCCTGGGAGCAAGAAAACCCTAACCTAGTTTCTCAAGAAGAGGTTGCAATGACTGAGGTCCCGGCCCAAGTTGGCCATGCTGATGAAGGTCCCTCGGGCAACGGAAAAGAGCTTGTGGTATCAGCTCATTGAGAGAGAGGTCCTGGAAGCCGAGCCCAAGGCTTCCATATCCCTTGAAGGTATGACCATGCTTAGCAGTGGAGATGTGTTTTCTCAAATTTTCTCTCATCTCCTACATATTTGTTTTGGAGGCTTTCTGATTTATTTGTCTATCTTTAAGTAGACTTCCATCTAACCATTTTGCTGGTTTATTTTGTAGGTCCCTCAAATGCTGCTGGGACAGAGGTAACTGTAAAGAGAAAGTCCCTCTGAGCATAATCAAAATTTCCGAGGAAGATGAAAAGGATGAAGATAATGTGCCACTTATCCACCGTCAGCCAAAGAAGTAGCTAGAGACTCCATTTTTGTAACTTTCCAAATTAATAATGAGGGTTATTAATTTGAAGAAAATAGTGGGAGTATCATTGAAGTTTTAAAATTTAATGATCATTTCATGATACTTATATTTCGAATATTTTAGATTGTCATGGCACCCAACACAAATAATAATACACTGTCATTGCGATTGGTCCTTGAGAGGGACAAGCAGAATGGGACAAACTTCTTGGATTGGTATACGAATGTTAGGATAGTTCTCTTACAAGAAAAAAAAATGATGTATGTCCTTGAGGGTCCTGTTCTTGAAGAACCTCAAATTCGCCAACTACTGCAAAATGGAAGGGTTTTGGCCTATTTTCACATGATAATTTTCAAAACAATTATTGCACAATTGAAAGAGCCGTAAATGAAAAAGATAATGACCTTTAGAATCTCACGACAAGTTGATGAGTGTTGCTGGTTAGATTGTCACAAAGATAATCAAAACCAAGTTCCTAAAGAAAGAAAAAGAAACAGTTTAACAAAAAAGAAGAAAAAAGAAACTAAAGGAAGTAAAATAAACAAACAGCCATTGATCTAATTCCCTGCACCTTTCAACCTCCATCCTCCCTTCAACAAAATAAAAAATAAAACCAGCTTTACAAGAAAAGAAAACAATAGTAGTGAAAGCATATATTGAAATTGACTAATTGAATTATTAGTGATGGAGCTCGGAAATGATGTCCGGATCATCCTGAACCATGATTGAGCCTAAAATCACAAATAGAAGTTAAAATTTGGATCATCATAGTGGGTTATAACCCCGAGGATAAATTAGATGCCTAAGTCAGTATATCGTGAGAGGTTTTTTTTATTGAATTAGATCAACCTCCTTTTTTTTCTCCTCTCAGAACCTTGCGTTATACGATAATGTCTACTGAATAATAAGTTACCTTGTCGAGATGAATCTCAATTACGTGAAAGTAGGCCATTAGCATAATTGGAAGATGATATCCCACCAATTACATTGAACGTGGAGTTTCCATAAGTTTGGATACCTTACCAGGCAAGTCTTTGGTGCGAGAGCTACGAATGGTTTGACGACCTCCAAACCAACTTCGTGACTTTCCAATGAACATCAAAGGTCTTGATGAACCTCTTTAGAAAGTCACAATGAGTGATTTTAAGGCTTATGGTATGTATAAAGAGTCGTAGACATTAAGTCGTGGCATAGCAGTGAAGGGAATCGGATCCCAAATCCATGACGAAACGAATCCGGAGTCCCAGGATTTTAAAAAATTTTTTTTCTCACATTGGAGTTTGAGAACGATACTTGGTTTTGAAGATTCACGGAGATCTTGTCCTGTGGAATGGATCTGGACGTCTTGATCTACTATGCAAAAGATCTTCTAATCTATTCCCTATCT